>JAQJVL010002305.1:0-108273 GCA_035578905.1 Stictocephala bisonia
TTTTTTAGGTGTTTATTTATTTCAGCCATGATTATATTTTTATGAGTAGTAAGAACGTTAAGGAGATCAGGGTCGGAAGTGTCAAATTGACGGGAGATTGTGACTAGGTTATCATTAATGGCAAAGGATTCCATCTTTGGTAATTAAACGGAAAATTACAAACGTTAATTTACTTTACAAGACAAGCTTGGTAATATTAAGACAAATTCAAAATACCGTACAGAGAACTGTGTCCAAAATTAAAAGAATTACGTGAGTAGGAGCAAGCAACGTCTGATCAGTACGAGTACAAGAACAGAGGTGATAAAGATTGATTGTGTTGATCGTTTATATAGGGATGGATGAGGTAGGGGTCAATTAGGTCACGCGCCTGTTCAGACATGAAAATCCTATTACGTAATCCCGTGTAGATTCAGACATGAAACTCTGATTACGTCATCCTGTGTGGTAACGGAAGCAGATGTGATAACAGATGACCTTTGAGGTCAAGTGATGTCTAATTTGTTTAATATATATTTATGTTTCGCTGCTGGGGGCGTTGCGATCACGTCAGCCACATAGAGTATTAATTTTATTATAGTGTATGAAATATTAATCTATTATGGTGTATATATGAGTAGAGTAACAAGGTGCGCATGCGCGCCCGACCAGCAGACGACGTGTTAGCCGACGGAAGTACACGAAAGACCGCCATATTGGATCCGGTTGTCATATTTTTACATTTATTATAGTGACCGCCATATTGCTTGAGGGAATTTTGAGGAGGGAATTTTCCCACGGGGTGTGAGTTGGCGCGGGAGGGAAAGACGCCATATTGGACAAAAAAGTTCATTTTATATAGTATATCATGGAAAAAAGACGCCATATTGGACAAAAAAGTTCATTTTATATAGTATATCATGGAAAAAGACGCCATATTGGACAAAAAAGTTCATTTTATATAGTCTAACAAGGGAATTTGGAGGGAAATCGGGTAATTTGAGGGGAAATGTGAGGGTTTTTTGGGAATTTGAGGGTAATTTGAGGGAAATTTGGGAATTTGAGGGAAATTTGAGGTTAGGAAATTTGGCGGGGAATTTGAGGTTAGGAAAAGTTAGGTTAGGAAATTTGGTGGGAAATGGGCGCCGCCATCTGGATGACGTCATAAAAAATTGACCAATCAGAGCTCGGGGTGGTCACGTGACCCGAAGATACCCGAACGTGGTCGCCATCTTGGAAAATCGACCCGAAGATACCCGAAAGTGAGTCTATTTCACCCACCAAATAACTACTTGTAACCATAGGAGGTAAGGAGCATATTTTTGCCGGGCCTTTAGGTGGGACTATAAGATTCATGGTCGCTATAAGATCGCTATAAGATTCATGGTTTGCGAGTGATGTTTTAGTGACGAATAGAATTGTATATCTGTTCTTGCTTGGTTGTCTATCTTATGTTTTAGTTTTTTTTAAAGCTTTGCACGTATTTGCGATGTATTGTTAAATGTTCATTATTATAAACAGTTTTATGTTAAGTTGTTAGTAATGTCTTTATATGATTTAATTAATTAATTTTGTTAATTTTTAATAAGGTTAGGTGTGGTAGAGAGGTATATCTAGTCCTAACCTCACCTTATGAAATAAAGACAGTTTTTATTTCAATTCAAATGGAATTATTTTACGCAAGTATTGTAAATAAATACAGCAATGTTGGCAACAAAGAAGGAAACCACTCTAAATTTAGCTGTATTTCTCACTTAGCTCCAGTAACTTTTTACGCTTAAACTCTTACATGTATGCAGATATACATATTGTATGTAAATTACATTAGACAACCACAATAAAGTAATATGGCCCTTAACCGGTGACGACATATCATGTAACAAACGTTGACATGTTTAATAACAAAAACAACCACATTAACTTGACATATTGAAGAAAGTAACGTGTTTTCAGCAGTATAAAAAACATTTTACGAAAACATTAACATTCCAGCCGCAGGCTGCTAATTAATGATGCATTGACAAAATATGAGATGTTAATTATACTATCTTTAAATAATAGAAGTAATACCAATGTATTTCTTTTTTAACGGACGAACGATTCTTTTAAATAAATAAATAAGAAAACATTTTCTGCAAATAAATGTCATATTAATCCACAATTCTCTATACTACGATTCTCGGTAGCTACTAATAAATATTATTTTTTGCGGATATCACACATTAATAAATTGCCATTTTAATGATAAGTCGACCTTACTTAGTTCCAATAATTAAACCCGTTTCTCTACAACCATCACACTGATTTGAAAAGGAAAACACATTTGCCCATATCTATACGTTTAGTATGTTGGAGAGTAAAAAGAAAATGACAAAAACTCCTAAGTACTAATTTAAGACTATTTACATAAATGTAACTATTTGCGTATACTTTTAAGATCCACGCCCAAAGCAACTTGTATTTTTACTTTATTTGTATTGTGTTATAAACATACAATGTAATTAAACACCTCATATATATTAATCTTATAGTAAAAAATAATAACTTAAACAATTTTTTATTAAATCAACATGACCGGTTTCGGCATTTATACCATCTTCATAGGTGTATATGTGTTTACTTTTCAAAATTGTTACAAAACAAATAAAATGAAATAAATAATTATCATAACGAAAACATATGTTAAATTGGTAAATATTTGTGATTTGGTGGTTACTTTTCATTTTGTGTGTTGTTTCTTATATGTATAATTGTTTCGAATATTGGGTTTCTTTTTTGTATTAACATTGTGTTTGTTAAATTGTTGGGATTGTCTTGGTTGTGTTTATAAATTTCAAGTTCTTCTTGAGAATCTAGTTTTTTGCTTTTTGAACCGAATTTTAGAATTTTCATGTTGGTTTTCATATTTGTGTAGTTGTGATTATTGTTTAGTAAGTGTTCTGTAAAAGAAGTTTTCATTTAAGTTCTGTTGTTTGATTTTAGAGCTTGTATGTGTTCATTAAATCTTCGTTTAAATAATCGTCCTGTTTGTCCAATATAATGCTTTGGGCAGTCTGAACATTCAATTTTTTTAAATTCCTGATTTGTAAAATATATCTGGAATTTTATGTAATTTTGAGGTGGATTTTTTTGTGTTAAGTTAAATGCGTTGTTATTTGTTTTAAAACCAATTTTGAATTTTTCTTTTTTAAAGGTTTTTCTAATTGCTTTATTAAGTATTGTGTTGTGGGGAACACAGATGAATGCTCTATTTTCTGGTTCTTCTTGATAAATGTTTCTATTTTTTATTTTATGTAATATTTTGTCGATTGTTGGAGGTTTGTAACCATTAGCCATTGCTATTTGTTTGATTATTTTGAATTCTTCATTGAAATCATGTTTGTCCATTGGTACTTCTACTAGTCTTTTAATAAGAGATCGAAATGAAGCCATTTTATGACACCATGGATGATTGGAATTTATTGGGATTATAAGATCTGATTGAGTGGTCTTCCTGTAAATTTTAAATTTATGTTTTGATGAATTTTGATAAACTGTTAAATCTAAAAAGTTAATTTCTTTATTTTGGTTTTCCATTGTAAATTTAACTGTTTTAGAGATGCAATTCAGATAGTTTGGAAGTTGAATTTGTTGATCTTTTGTTCCTTTGAATAAGCAAATAATATCATCAACGTAATGAAACCAATAAATTAAGTTGTGTCTAAAGGGATTTTTATCATTAATTATTTTTGATAATTCTAAATCATTCATCTAAATATCAGCAAGAAGACCTTAAAGAGGAGATCCCATTGCCAAACCTTCCTCTTGTTTGTAAAATGTATCATTAAATTCAAAGTAGTTCTAATTTACACTTACTTTTGTTAGGTTGATTATATCGTTGATGTTGGATTCAGTTAGGTTATTCATACTTTTTTCTAAATTTCCACGAAGAATTTTTATTGTTACATTAATGGGAATGTTTGAGTACATATTTTGTACATCAAAAGAAATAAATGAAGAATCTTCCGGAATGTTGATGTTTTTTATATTCTCTATTAATTCTAGTCTGTTTTTGATGTTGAAATTATTTGCGTATTGTAGGTTGTTTTTGATAAATTGATTGAGGAACATGCATAATTTGTATGAAGGGGCATTTTGGTAATTAACTACAGGTCTGATTGGGATTCCGTTTTTATGTATTTTAGGTTGCCCTCTCATTTTAGGAGCTTTTGGATTGATTTGTTTTAGTCTGTTCTTGTCTATCGTAGAACGAATTTTACTTTTTGTGATGGTAGCATTCAATGTTTTTAGATAATCAGCAGTAGGATCTTTGTGTAAAATTTTAAATGGGTTGTTCTTTATAAAATCAAATACTTTTTCTTTATAGTCTTCTTGTTTTATGATTACAGTTGTGTTACCCTTATCTGCTTTAGTAAGAATAGCATCGTTCTCTATCAATTTCGTTGATATTTAATCTATTATTGTCATGTCTTTTTGGTCTGAATATCTCATTTGATTAGATGTTTTAAGTTTTGTTTTTTCGAGTTCATGTATGAAATTATGCCACAAAGATTCTTGATTATTAATATCTTGATATTTGATTTCGATATCTATGTTGATTAAATGATCTTCAATATTTTGTGGGTTTTTTTCTAAATTAATATTATATTTAATGCATTTACTAAGCATGTCATTTTCTTCGTCATTAAATTGGATATTTGTTAAGTTTTGAATTTTAGGAAAAAATTGTATATTGTTGACTTCATAATCTGAATTCACATTATTATGTTGACTTTCTATAAATTTTTTAAAGTTATTTTCATGAGTATGTCTTTTCTTATTTGATATACCAGCACATGACACATAAAACGAAATAAATCAATCAATAAATAAAACAACCAACAATAGACAAAAATCTGCCATCAACTGACAAATGTCAGCAGCCCACACACCATATTTATTTAACTAACATATCTCACAATGAAAATGTTCAATATACCACAGACCAAATTCGAAAGACCACACACCACACACTACACACCATATATTTAACAAAATTAAAAAACTATCAACAGCCAAATGTCACCAATAACATTTTCAACACACCTCAGTCCACAAAAACACCTTATTACCATCTACTCCTGTATATCGAACTAAAACACTACCCAACTGAAAAAACCCGTTTCAAAAAGTAAATTACTTGAATTCACTACCAGCCGTGCTGACACGGTATTGTTCGTCCTGAAAAGTTTGTTTGAAATTAAAATACTTAGGGCAATATAAAATATTATATTGATTGCTATTCTATAATATTTGGTAGTATACAACCTCACTGTGATCTCCGTTTAGATTCAATAAAATCGTAATTTTTATTTGTTAATGGTGCTGTGAAACTTTTATTGGCAATTTTTATCTCTTTACTTCCTGACATTGTTTTAAATGTACATGATTCTGTAGTATTTGGTTATGCTTATATATACAAGTCAAGGTTTATTCCCTTGAGTTAATTTGGGAATTTAATTCCTTAGTAAAAGTTCACATGTCAAATATTTATAACTTTTGAATTTATTTGAATAAGAATTATTAAATCCTGTTTATTGTAGATTTGTTGTGATTTCTGTACATGCTTTGAATAAGTATATTAAAATTATTTTTATTTATCAATAACTATAAGAAATTATACACTATATATTTGTAAAATCGAATTATTCTTCTCATTGAAAAGAAGACAACAATTAAAATTGTTTTGGTTGTGGAAAATATAATTAATGCCACGTTTTGAACTGTATATTTTATTATTGATATTCTAACTTATTAAATTTAGTTAGAATATCAACCTAAAAGTATTGATCTGCTGAATTTTGTTAAATATTTAAATGGACAGGAAGGACTTTATTTTAGGTAATATTAAAATAAAGCAATTTTGCATCGTTGTTCAAAATTAATAATAACATATAATTTACTTCGAAAATATATTAAAGAATGTAATCTGGTTATTTAAGTTATGTATAATACTTTAACGAAGAGCTGAGGTATTTTTCCTGTATAGGATATTTACTTTCAAATGATTTCGTTAAAAAATGAACATAACCACACTACGTGTATGGGTGGGCGTTTATTGACGTATGTAATTCCCTTATTCCCCTCCTACCCACCCATACACCTTCGGTAGTATCAACATAATTACCTAATGGTAGGCCTTTATTTGTGGATACTATTAGGATAAACAGTGGAATGAATGTTAAGTTTATGTCTATTATAGAAATACAGTGCAGCGTAATCAGCTGTTTGGCGACATGAGGGTAAACTAGTTATGACCTTGAGCCCACTTGGGAACTACTTAAAAAAAGTTCACATGTAAAATATTTACAACTTTTAAATGTATCTGAATAAAACCCATTAAATTCCGTTTATTGTGGTGATATTTTCTGTGTTTTCTTAACATGTGTTTTGTTTACATGTAAAAGATGAATTAATTGAATTTAAAAATACATTAAATACAAGTTCAAACATAAAATTAACATAAATCATAAGAAACAGACAGCTCTATGGTCAAGCACGTAAGTATGTTTATAAGAGTAACAAACTGCAGAGGAAATGTCTGAGATTAGGAAACGGATGTTTATGTAACAGAACAAAATATCTACGTTTAATCCGTTATTTTAGTTAGAAAACAGTTTTTTATAATTTATACAATTTTAAAATCACGATATTTTACTGAAAAGCAATTGACTAAAAGCTAAAACATAATAAATGTTACAATGTGCAAAGAGTATGGCCTCCTGGGCACAGTTTCCTGACAGCCCATTTTCACCCCAAACTGGCTAATGATGATGTATGGGCCCTTACCTCACTTTGCCGTACAGATGAATGAAACCTCCGAGATATTATGTTCACATAAAAACATTTCAGATAGGCTTAAAAATGTTTCAGCCTTTAAACTAGTAAATTTTTTAAACAAATTCATAGCATTCATGAATTTTATCCAATGTGTGGAATAAATTGGAAAGTTCAATTTGTTTTCCAATTTATTCGTAATATATTTGTTTTCCAAGAAACATTTTAACCATACAAGTATTTACAGCATTATGGTATTTAAGCTTATTAAACTTTGATTAAATGCGAATGACTCCTAATTGCACGCACGTAATAGTTAAAATAAAAAGCAAACATACCGTTATGATTTTCATCTGGGAGAACAATTCTAAAAGAGACTTTTTACGGAACGTTCCTCCAGAACTTTAGTACTTTACAAATGTTAATTTGGTAGAGTATTCTTGTTTTCATGAACGACTTTGTCCTTTTTAAGTGTCCAACCTCAATTTACATATTTGAAAACTTAGTTAGTAAATGCACTTGATGGATCAATAGATGGCGGTGGTTCATATGAAACTCCACACATACTATTTTGTTAAAAAACTATCCTAACAGTATACTTTAAATAGATCAATTAAAATGAAACCTTCTCTCGATCCTAACAAAAGCCTTTGCATAAACATTTGCATAACTAAAAAAAAGTGCTATTAGGACTATTTTAATATATGACTTTTATTTTGCACATCTTATGGCCTTTATTTGTTTCAATCAAGAGTACACATTTATCGTGTGGGTAATATTGATTTGATATATACTAATAAAAGAAAAATATAATAAATAGAATGAAATAAACAAATAAAATGCATTAAACATCAATAACGTTTTCTTATTGATTATTATTATATCCTCGGCCCATATATCTACCTCTTATTTTGTGAAGACATAAATATAAATATACTATGTTTATTTTGTGTATTATAACTAAATACACATTCTTTATTAGTGTAGTGTGTATGTTTGCCTTGTCCCCGTGTTTTATCACCTTGGAGGTAACTTCGTAGACACTGCATTTGGATTGAATCATCCTCACTTCGTGCCTGGGACGTCTAGACGCCATCGTCACTGCGATCGTAAGACTTCATTATTTTGTAATATTTGATTATTGTATTGTTTTATTCCTACTAATTGTTGTCTTTTTAGGTTAAAATGTAATTACAATAGTTAATTAGATTAGATAGTAGTCTCAGTCTTTATATCATGTTTGTGCATGCTTAGGCCCTAATGTTATTTTAAATTAATAGTGTTTTTCAGGTACCATATATTTTATTTATTTATGCTTAGTTATTGTAATCTTATTTCAGTCTGATTGGAATATTAATTTAGTTGTGTTTTAAGATTTTTTCGTTGATGTCGTGACCTTGGTAGCGCCTAATTGGTTATATTAATTTCACCCTGTTAACATTTTTTTTATATTTAGTAGAAGTTCATTTTGTTATACCCCATTCTAGGATGTAGGTTAAAATTTAGATAATTATTAATGTAGATAAGTTTATTAGTTTAAGAACGTAGTTTTATAAGGTTTTTGTGTAGATGTAATTTTGTTTTTAGAACTTGAAAAAGATTTGGGTTTAACCAAATCGAAACGTCGTGATTGGTATAATTACTTGTTAACTAATGTTTATGTTAATTTGTTAGTAAAAAACAGAAAACCATTTGTATGAATAAATGAATTTAAAGTTCAAATATCCAAATCAAAATATTGCTGATGCAGCCAGTTCTGCCTAAACAATACACACCACACACACATATATATATATATATATATATATATATATATATATATATATATATATATATATAGAAAATTTAGTATTTCAGTAAAGTAATTCAATATAAATTTCAAGAGACCTTATCTATTTAGGTCTGTTGTGTGAGGAATCTAATTGAATAAGAATATAAGAAGACACAAACGATTAGTCTTTAAAAAAATATTAAAGGTAAATACGGTTGACTTACTGATAATATCATCTCAAAACTCTTAGGGTTTGGATCAGGCAACTTAGATGAGTATTGAGAAACGATTTAAAAACATTTTATCGTACAACATTTAGAACGTACAAATGACAGAACTTAGAATGGAGATCAAATTAAACAGCCACTCTCCATCAACTTGGGTAGTAACGGGGGTGTGGGGGTCTAGTTACTGTACTTAAAATAATTTGGACTTCACATATAATAAAAATATGCTGAACTAGTTGACAGTTGTAAAAAATAACATTGACAGGAATATATGTACTGCAAACATTGATAAAAACAATGTTAATTAACTAAAAATTTGGCTAAATGCTTGATTAAAAAGTTATTTAGTGATGAAATCGTAAAAATATTTCTATTCTTAATTCAGAGCAAGATTAATTTAACCTAACCTAATCTAACCTAACTAACCTAACCTAACCTAACCTTTTGTTGAGTTTCATTTTATTTTGCTTGAGGGAAACTTAAGTTATTAAAACTTCATATCTTGATAATATCTAAACAAAAACTAAAATCATGCTTTATTTCGACATAAATATCTGCATGACAACATCATATTACAAAGATAAAGATTATTCTACGTTTCAATTAAATTCCATTCAGTGCCAAACACACAAAGAATACAAATACTTAGAAATCTCAACTAATTCAAATAAAATTATCTGGACTAAAAGAAAGGTCCCGGACACTAAGTGGGCGATGGGCAAGCATGTCATGATTCATTTTGAAGCCAGGGTTATTTATTTAAAGCCTAATTTAAATAAATGTTGACATGTAAGTTATTAAAAAATATGCAATTTTGATGCAGGTTTGATAAAATTTAAATTTAAAGGGCAAATATTTAGGATAAACTAAGAACTATACAAACAATATTTTCTCAATATTTTACTATCACATACACCTTGAGCGGAATTCCACGACTAAAGTTCTTTTTAGGCTATATTGTAATATCTTTCGTGTTCTATACTATCAATTTCATTGTTTTATGAGTAAAATAAAATACTAATTTGCTATACATGTCTGTTCGTACCATTAAACTGCGTTATCAAAAGTATGTGGCGTGCACAGTACGTACAAGTTGGCTAGACCTTAGAGATATGGCAAGTTCCAGCCACCTTAGAGGTATGGAACTGGAAGTTGGATTTGTTATAACTTTCTATCAAACACAAGTTGTGTGTCCCTCGAGGACTTTGGTAGGCCCTGTGTTGGGACAAGAAGTAATTTCTAGTTCAATATTTTAGCCGAAATAACGTGATTTATTTTGTACCTGTCTAAACCTGTCCAGAGGCGAGTTCAAGGAGCCCAAAGCCTCGACGTCTCGTTATACTATCTTACTTATTCTTATACTTATTAGTATCAATTACATTACGTATTAATAAAAATTGTTCTACCCTTGATATGAAGTTTACCTTTCTTAATATAGTTTATATGGTATTAAGGTATATGAAATTTTATATTATTATTATTGTATAAGGATATTGCCAATCCTTTTTTTGACAAAGTAGTCTTTAAATATAAACTAACCATTTTCATTTATATTATTTTTAGCCGTGGTTTGTGAGTTTTACTCATTAATAATATTTTGTGTAAGTCAGCACTGTTAATTAGAATTTAATATTTGCCTTTTTAATTAGATGAAATTCGAGATTATTTTTAACATTTAAATATGTTTACATTAGCTTCTAATCGTTTCTAGTAAACAAAATAATACTGTATAATACTATTTATCAGACATTAGTGAGGTAATGATAATTAAAATACCTAGGTTTTATGTATTCATTATTCAATTCAATTATAATTGAATTGGAATTAAAGATATTGATTTTATCTCGTAACTGTTTTACACAACATATTTTAAACTATCAAAATTCTAACTAAGTTTGATATCAGCGATATAATTGATCAAACCTTAATGACTTTATCCTGCACTGAAAAAATATTCTTAATAACAGATGTTTAATATTTCCATACATTCGATAAGATAAAAGTCAGCACAACTTATATAAGTAAGCCTTCAGAGTTTATAACGGAAGTGTAGAAGAAGCTCGTATCTCGTTGTAATTTTGACAGATATTGCCACTTGGGAAAATGAAGAGGAGCATTCTGCGAGAAAAGTTATGCAGTACTTTTAAAGGGTTAGCCATCAACATACTGTCTCTTCTAACAGCTAAGCAACTTTATTGTCATGTTAGTATATTGTTTATTTGAGTTAATAATTGCCTTAATGTTAGATTTTAATTAAGTATTAATTATTAATAAAGGAAGTTCATGTATTTTTACAGTGTTTATTTAGATTTACCTATGTCCAGAACGTAGTTTCGGACGGGTACCTGTCACGAGCTAGACCTAGGACCCGTATGCGTTGAGAATCATCCTAAAAGAACTTTCGCTGGATCCAGACAAATTGCAACTAACCTATTGCTAAGGGTGGAGTTAAAAAAATACAATAGGAAGGACATAGGTATATATGGTTAGTATTCATTATTCATCTCTAAGGCGCCGATCGTAGAGATATGGGCGAATATGAGGAGTAAATGAGTGTAGATTAACGAGTGTAGTGTAGTCATTGTTACTATCTGAGTTCAACTTAGCTCAGAAAGGACTATTTATTAATAGCCCAATAGCCAGGGCAACTATGGGACCTACAGCTTTACGTTGAATCCGAACCACGTAAAATATACATGGTTAGTAAAATATACCTATTCACTCAGGTTAGTATAATTTAAGTAAAAGGGCCTTTCTCCATACAGAGAAATTACACCAACTTCCTACGTCAGACAGTATTCTCTTACAGCTATACAATTACAATTCATAGGCAACCGTAAGATCTACAAACACTACAGATATTTTGTTTTTGGCATCGATTTCGATCAGTTATGATTAAAACTGTTCACCAGCGATGATTCAACTGTAATATCCTGTTGTAATTGAACCTCTCCAGCAACTCATATCAAGAGACACTTATAAGAACTATGGGGGGGGGGGGTAGCTTTTGGCTCCTTCTGGTCTTTACTTGGCTTCAGACCAGCTCTTTTAAAAGCTTTGCGCGTATCTTGACTGTATGATGTTAAAGACTGTAAGAAGCCAACTGACAGAGCTATAAACACTTCATTTAGCTCTTGAAGAGTGAAAGGCCTTGAAACTCTTAACAATGCAATGTTATTTCTGTGTTCTCTAAGAAAAAATGACACTGTAGTATCAGAATAGAAAAATATAGTCAATCAAACTGGTGTAGTTGTTATAAATGATCATAGAACAGAAGGCCATAACATAATACGATCCTACACCTACGTCAAACCTTTGTCAACCTTGAATGTCAAACCTTGAAACTGTGCAACCTTTGTCAAACAGTTCTGAAACGAAAAAGTAAAATTCATAACCACTAATGGAACTTTTGAGTTTGTATTTCTCAATTAGTTAGAGGAATTTGGATTGTTACTTAATAGGCTTAAGGCTTAACCACCTGTTAAGGTAATACTATAGTAGAGAGTATGATATGTGTACTAAACCATCCAACTAATTAGGGGTAACAATATGGCTATTTGATTTTTTGTTTGAAAAAAATTAATCGAATTTCAAAGTTTATCTCTTAAATATAAAGTAAATTCTAACTTCATTTATTATTTGGAAGCATGTGTAAGCAGGGCACATACCTTCAATGTATGTAAGGGTAAAGTTTTCCCATTACAACTTATACCTTCCTATACCAAAGTGCCACGCAAGGGGTAAGCACCTGCCTTGTACAGGTAAGGCCTGTGTAGTTTATAGACTCCAGTAAATAGGTTACAATAAGACGTCTTAAGGCGTTTTATAAAGATTGGATTGGATCCACGTTGGATTGTATTCTCCTACCTCATAACAATCCTTATAATTTATGAAGATTGTTACAACACAATCTACAACACAACATTATAGATTTATGTTAAAGTATAATGCTAAAATGACATTGAACATTTCCTTCTGTAGTGGCTTAAATTACATAAACATATGTATACTGAAAGTTAGTTGAAATCCGAATTATTATTCTAACATTTATAGTATTAATATTGTTTCTCTACAGTGCTAAACCCCTGTAGCATTTTTAATACATACTCTAAAAGAGTAACAGCTAACATCATCTAAGGAAAAGTCTAGGTCTTAGGTTTGAATATGAGAAATATAAGAACGACGCTCATTAATTAAGAACTTTTCTAATTAACGGGATAAACATCAATATTCTCTCTAAAAAAAATCTGTATTGCTAAATTTTTAATAAGAATGTCGGTATATATTTGTTTTTTCCGTTATTGTTGCATGTTAATTCACAGTGCCTTTCATTTGATTGCTATTGATCTTTCTAAACTTGAGATGCTGCATAGTTTTAATTTTGATAAATTAAAATTCAAGAGCATATCGATTAATCAATACAACAATTAATTAATTTATTGAAGTAAGATCAATGCATTGTAACATACATCCAAAATCTATTTTTTAAACTGAACAAGTAAACATATCTTCCAATATAGTGAAATGTTCATGAAGTTAAAAATGTAATAGACCAATTAAAGTATGAAATACTGATTATAGTATAATTCTGAACCATTAAAAAAGACCTGAGGATAAAAAATGTTAATCATTTGATTGGTTTTAAAATGACTTATAACGGATCACTATGAACTCATTATACACTTTTCATTACAAATATTGTTTTTTCACCATCCTTGTATTATTAAATTAGCCTTATTGAAAAGTTTATCAGTTATTTTCGATAAAGTTTATCAGTTTTATAGTTATATTCGATAGGTCGGGTGGGTCGTGGTAGGTCAGGTAGGTCGGGTAGGTCGGGTGGGTCGGGTGGGTCGTGGTGGGTCGTGGTAGGTCGGGTAGGTTGGGTGGGTCGGGTGGGTCGGGTGGGTCGGGTGGGTCATGGTGGGTCGTGGTAGGTCGGGTGGGTCGGGTGGGTCGTGGTGGATGAAGGATTCAGTCATCACCTGTGTGACCAGTTAGGTGTAAGGGGTGTGAGGGGTTGAATGATTTTTTTATCATATTATGATAAGACAGCTATAAACTTACAGAGGCAAACTGTTAGGTTGACTTAATTTCCAATATGGCAACTTTTTTGTTTGGAACAATTGTCAACAATGTAAAAGGATCAATTAAAAATATAATCATCTTTTATAAAAACTAATTATGATATTGTTTACCTCATACCTTATAAAGAAACGAAATTTTAATAGCTTGACTTTCTTTCAAACAGAATAAAATGAAAGTTAACAAAAGATCTTGTACCAAATTTAGACACGACTCTTTTTAACAGCTAACTAACTCCCTTGACAACTTTGCAATTAAGTTTAAAACTCAATTTTCAATTTCATTAAGATCTGTCATGTAAGTGAATTATTTTACATTGTTTTTTATCTTACCTAGGCCCTACATTCACATCAAACTACATAAATTTGTAATGGTACTATCATCTTTTCAGTCGTTACATCAGTGATAACTGTTATTTTTGAATAATTTTCATTTAATATCTAGTGTTTTGATGTCTAACATAATACGGTTGAGCAAAAGTCTGGAATATATTTGTTAATTTCAAAACCATTGAAGGAAATGTAATGAAACTTTGCAGTTATGTACATGTCCCAATACCAAACATTTAGACATATTTTACTTGTTTTTCGCAAAGCCAGGTGATGGCCCCTGAAGAAAGTTATAACAATTTTAAATGTACGCCTACCTCGAGTTATACCTCATTTTAAAGGTCTTTGTTTGTAAAACACAAGAGACCAAACGTGAGTTCAAAAGGTCAAAAAGTTCAAAATAAATTGTTTTAGAGGCTAAATTTTCTGAATGGGTAGTCCTTTTGACCTCGGATTTGCACTCTTGTGTTTTACAAAGAGTGCAAATAATTTACAAAGTTTTTTTATTTTATTTTATATTTTTACAAAGTTATACATAATTTTAAAGGTAAAATTATGTATAACTCGAGGTAGGCTTACATTTAAAAATTTTAAGACTTCCTTCATGGGCCATCACCTGGATATGCGAAAAATAAGTAAAATATGCCTAAACGTTTGGTATAAGGATATGTACATAACTGCAAAGTTTCATTACATTTCTTTCAATAGTTTTAAAATTAAGACATATATTCCAGACTTCCCTGAATACTAAAATGAAATTATCTACACTAATTAAAAGAAATTAAAAGTTGAGGAGTGAGCGAGTGACGAGTAACTAAAGCATTTGCTTTGCTCATACCTAATCCGATATTTAGTCTTAGTCAGAATCTTAGCTTTTTCACCTGTGAAGTCAAAACAGCATATTATTTCACTTGAAATAACACCTGCAATTCTTATTTTTATTATTTGTGACATTTTTATCGGTTTCATTGTGCAAACATAAGTGCAATAGTTGATAAAAATATAATAAACTAGTCAGAATATTAGCTTTTTCAACCGAGAAGTCAAAACAGCATATTATTTCACTTGAAATAACACCTGCAATTCTTATTTTTATTATTTGTGATATTTTTATCGGTTTCATTGTGCAAACATAAGTGCAATCTAGTAGTGAAATAAGGAACACTAAACAAGTGTATTTCTCTCATTTATAGTAAGAAATATGTTAGTAAATTAGTTTTTATAATAATTAATTATGTACGAATTAAATATTTCGTAACTATAAGTAATAGTTTACAATTTTATTTTTTACACACAATAAAAATCATAAAATGCTACAAACATCGGTAAACAAATATTGCTATGTACGACTAACATAGATCTGAGAGTAGAGACAATCATCGCTGGGATACCGTTCTGAGATGAGTTTGATTGAATCTGATAAAAGAATAAGTGATCCTCATACAAATGGCTGGCTATGAAATGTTCTGAAACTATGAATTGACTGAACCAAACAAATATTTGGCAGGTTTAACTTCTAAACAGTCATTGCAGAAAACAAAAAATGATTTGAATTCCTGATACACTTTTGTTTCTGATTTGAATTTGATTATATTCCTTCTTGGGCATAGTAAGGAATATTTCCTATTAATTAACATAAAGAGAACAATTATTATATATTTTAAATTAAGTTAACAACATCCCAATTATCAGAATACGTGTTTCAGACTCTCTCCAAGTATATTTCAAGCGTGCAATCACTTAAGCTCTAAACGGTTTACTTCCGTCACCAGCGTAACTTTTAATTTGCGAAGTTTGTCCAAGGAACAGTCAGTGACTTACTGTTTACCTTTGTTCTCTACTTGTTGACAGTTTAATGGGCTTACAAAGCCTTCTGATCTCATGCAGATATACAATTGTTTCACTAAATGGTCTGAAATCTAGTTATATAAAGGTGATTTTCTAACACATTTCTAGCAATAAGAAAAAGTTATTCGATAAATAC
The DNA here is from genome assembly GCA_035578905.1 of Stictocephala bisonia. Classification (NCBI taxonomy): domain Eukaryota; kingdom Metazoa; phylum Arthropoda; class Insecta; order Hemiptera; family Membracidae; genus Stictocephala; species Stictocephala bisonia. The sequence continues at coordinate 16,192 of JAQJVL010002305.1, forward strand.
GTTGTAAAGACTAGTTCATTTTTTCAATAAAGTAAGTCCTACAATATTAAAGGAGAACGCATAACCCAATAACGTTCCCATGGTATTTGGAAGTACAAAAGGATTTAATGCATTGGACCCACTTCAGCAGACAACCATGTAACAGAAATGACACTATCAAGTAACCATGTAACATATGACTTCTTCATGTTGAGACCCAGAGTATAATGTATGTGTATGATGGTCCAAGATGTTGTTTAATGTGGGAGTGATGTTTCAGGTGAATGAGCACTAAAGAGTCTGATAATGATTGTGTATAAAAAAAGCTAGATGTTAGATTTATTATACAGACTGACTCTATGACTCACTTATAGAAATTATAAAGTACTTTTCGACAAGATAGAAAAGTAAAATTTGACACTTTCAATTGACACTTTCAACTGGAGTGCGGGGTGGGAGCTCAACGCTTTTTTTAATCAAACTTGTTCACTATCGGGTGTTAAGCACATTGCTTGGGGTGGTAATAAATATGTTTTAAGCTTCCTCTAGAACAAAGGAGGAATTTCGATATATTTACAAAATTACAAAAAATAAGCAATGCGATACAAATTTAATATGGACCATTTGGCAGGTCATTCGATTAAAATCTGCACAAAATCCAACTGGTAAGAAAGAAATTGTCTACTTTTGGTCACACTGCCAAAAAATGAAAAACTAAAATATTTTGGGATTATTTTTTAAAATCTACCCAAGTTTCTTCCTAGTTAGGACCCTAGGAGTCCAAGACTCCTAATTAAAAGTCTTTAACCTTTAGTTAGTAAACGAAACGAATTAATTAATTAGTTACTAAGAACCCAAGTAGTAAACGAAAATTTTTTACAAAGTGCCACGAGAAGCAAAATGTCCGAATATTTAATAAAGATTGTTAATAGGCACCAATATACAGTGAGCATGTGTGTAAACAGAAATATACAGTGAGTATGTGTGTAAACAGCAATATACAGTGAGTATGTGTGTAAACAGCAATATACAGTGAGCATGTGTGTAAACAGCAATATACAGTGAGCATGTGTGTAAACAGCAATATACAGTGAGCATGTGTGTAAATAGCAATATACAGTGAGCATGTGTGTAAACAGCAATATACAGTGAGCATGTGTGTAAACAGCAATATACAGTGAGCATGTTTGTAAACAGCAATATACAGTGAGCATGTGTGTAAACAGCAATATACAGTGAGCATGTGTGTAAACAGCAATATACAGTGAGCATGTGTGTAAACAGCAATATACAGTGAGCATGTGTGTAAACAGCAATATACAGTGAGCATGTGTGTAAACAGCAATCATGAATTCAAAAAATAATAAGAACAATTAATAATATTTGAACCGTATTGGTATATTATTTGACCTTTTTGAATTATTGAACAAGACGATAGGTATATTTCCACAACGGAGTTTTATCTAGAATTTATTCTGTTCTATATTTACACATACTTTCATACTTAGAAAATATTTTTATAAGACACATATAACGCAAAATAATTCCATTTAACTAACATTGATTACTAACTAGTTTCCTATAAACCAATAGTGTAATTAATGATTGATCAGACGGAGATAATGAGTTGAGGTAGTTATAGTGGGTCAAATTAGTGACATTTATAATGGTTTCAGTACAGTGTGGCTCACTTACTTTGTCATTATATGTTTCTGTGGCTGACATTAATAAATTCCCTAACACTGCTAACTAATACACTGCTCTTGGCCATTGTTATATAAATACACAATAGAATTTTGACTTTGTCAAACCTCAGAAACAAATTACTTTGACTTTAAATATCAAAACCTTGTTAAACATTTTCTTATGCTTATTTTTTGTATAGTTTAGGTTTTTAACAACATAGTTCCACGTCACTTTATAATTAATGAAGGACAAATATATTCATCAGAAACCTTTAGAATAACAACTGCCTTGTAATTAATGTTATTTATAAAAGAAACACGATAATGGGAACAATTTAAAGTAGGAAAACATTGATAAATAAATGGTATCTATATCAAATAAAGTATTCCTTAATGAGAATAGTTTTTACTGTGTAAAAATAAATGACGCCACTTACAAAGTCACAATTGTTGCAAACATTACTCCGTTATTTTCAATTTAAAATAAATTTTTTGTTTTAAGTACATTTTAACGTAAAATTGCATTACAACTTTTATTTAGTTAAGAACTATTACATATATATTATTGGCATAAAATAATTACAGATACTACATTGAATAAAAAAAATACGTCTTCAATATGACAAAAATGATCCTCATAATCGTAAAACTTCCTCTTAAAGACTCCTTATTATGAAAGCTGCGGGCTTAGGGCTTAAATACACTTATTGAAAAAAAAATTGATACAAAATGCTGAATAAAATATATAATAAGGAATAATAAATATTATTCATCGCAAGAAAGAGCAAAACAGTAAAAGAAAGTTCAGACGCAAAATCAATACTGAAACAACCGTAAAATGCTCAACATGTTTGCAAAATGAAAGGACGCAATTGTTTGAAAACTATGATTACTAACAACTCAAATTTTGAACAACACAACTACAACCAGTAAATAAACCAGTGATAAATAACAATTCAATATAAACATAACTGGTTAACAGTACAACAATGAAATTGGTGCAGTATTGTTCCAACTTTAGAAAGTAGCTTTCTTTTTTGAGAATGTATAGAAGTAGATATATTTAAATTTCAGATAATAGATATATAGGTCTACATTAGAGGGGGTTTAGAAAACTGAATTTTCAAATAGGCTACAATGCAACATCGGATATTAACGGAAAATTTATTTTAAAATAATTTTCGTAAAATAAAATAATAAATAGCACAATTAAAACCAATCTTACAAACATAAATAAGTTCAAATAAAAACAATCCATAAATTCTTATTTTGTATCCATAGATTGAGTATGTTTGACTGTTTAAAAGCCACGAAGTTTAATATGATTTGATTTTCTTATCATGAACTAAATTGTTTACATACTAATGATAGACTCCAATTATTCTTATCGATACACAATGTCATTATACAACGGCCTAGGCTTGTGGATAAAGTACTAATTGTTTCTAAAACTATGTATTCATGTAGCCTATACAGGGTGGAAAAACAATATGGAAAGGCTTTTACACTAACGTTATTTCTTTCCATAGATCATTTTATAATTTAATGTTTTTAATAATTGTTTTCCAGTATAAAGTATAATTTTTTATCAGAATAATTTACTTAAAACCGTGAGACCCATCCCCCCACCAAAGCTGGTAAGCGTGCCAACCGGGGGATGGCTCAAAACAAGTCGAGCGATGGGATCACGGGTGGCAGTTGGAGGGTCAAAATAACACTCGGCAGCTGAGCAAAACTAGTTTATTTTCAAATAATTCAACAAATAACCAAAACTTGGCAGGCAGAAGGCCAAAACAAAATTAGGCAGAAGGCCACAATATTAACGGGCAGAAGGCCCCAATATAAATTAGCACTTAAATCAATAACCATAAACACTAAATTAACAAGATACAACACATAAACTACAGAAACAACAAACTCCACAAATACCAAAATTTAACAATCAATTTTTGTATGGCCTATCTGCAGTTTGGCCTGAGACTCCCAAAACGTAAGGAAAATTTATTAACAAAAATTTAAAAGGTGACAAACTTAGAAACAAATTTAGATAACCCCAAATAAAAGTGAAAATTTAGAAAACGTCTGGAAAACAACAATTAAACCCGGCAATTTAGCCCACACATCCCTTGATTCCACCGGGCCAGGGAGTAAGCCGGAATCCCTGGGCAGCTCCGAATTGAAAGTTAAGCAAAGAACAATAATCCCCTTTTGGTGACTGTTTAAAAAATTAAACAATTAAAAAGAAAATCTAACACGGTACCGTTCGAGTAAAAATGCACTTCAAGACATCTATAATACAATGAACAAAAAATATAAATAACAATCACTAGGCCTAAACATATAAATAAATAACATAACTTAACCATAGGGACCTAACAACTATAAAATCTAAAAAGATATAACAACAAATAAAACTAATTAATTAATAACAAGGAATATAAACTAATTAAAAATAAATAACAATAAATATAAATAAAATAAATATTAACATCAAAAAAATCTTGGGTATTTTAAAAGCTTTTCCCTCTTTAATAAAAAAAAATTAAGTCCCCATGGCTGTTTCATAATTCACTGTCCAGGTTTTTAGTTTTAGGCCTAGGCCACACCAAAAGTTCCGCAAACTTTTTTCTTCTTTTTTTTTATATATATTTTTTTTGTTTTTTTTTATAAATCACCCCCAGCTCAGCCGCCGGGAAACAACAAGGAAAGCACTGACCTGAGGACAGAAGACTTCTACCCCCAAAGATGTAGGGCGGGTAGCGGGCAACTCCAGGCTCCAACATGGTCCTCAGGCCAGGCTAGCAGTGGAGAATATCGAAGTTCCCCCGGACGGCGGGCTGAGGGCTGAAAGTCCCACTCAAGGACCCTGGAGTTACAGTGTCTCTCAGCCACGCATAGTTAGTTGATCGGCAGACAGCACAAGACTAACCTCCGCAGACCCACTGAACAGCTCGAACCATCTAGAAGGCTGGCCAAGCGGACCGAAGCTTCTGGAACACGGAACTTAACGGAACCGGGCCAACGGCTACCAAAGTACGCGGAACGCAGAGCGTGAGCGATCTCAGGCAGCCTGGCAGACAACAAAAAAAAAAAAACGAAATGTACCGGTCAAAGACCCGGTACAACCTCCCTCTGCAAAACCTCAACACACCCAGGCAGGGGAAAAAAAACTCGGTACCTCAGGGAACCAAGAGGAAGAAGAAGAAACCTCCAAAGAGTGGTGCTCCAAGGACGCCAAAGAGAAACTAAGAGGGGAAACCCCTCAAACAGGGAGCGAACTACCCTGACGGTCGGGCCCGACCAGAAAAGAGAGAAAGGAGACTCTCTCAGAACAGCCACCTAGGGCGCAGAGGTGATCAATCTCTTTGCCCCAAGAAACCCCCAGGAATACCAACTCCTGGATCAACCGTTCCCCGGAAAGCCTTAAGCTGGGACACATGGGCTTTCCTGAACACCCTGCCTGACTGGGGATCAACCAGCAGAGCAGTCACCGGTGACAAAAACCTGTCGATGCGGTGGGGACCAGACCACCGATAGCACAACTTGGCAGCTCTTCGTTCCGCGGCCGAACTGACTGGGTGAGCCTGACAAAGAACCAGATCTCCAACCTGAAAAGGGTTAGGAGTACGACCCTTATCATACCTCCTCCTCACTCTCTCTCTAGCACGTAGCAGGTTGTGCCGAGCAGCCCGCCACGTGGACACTACGTCAGTGGCACCTGGCGTAGGTAGAAGATCCTCTAGCCTCCACAAGTTGGACAAAGGGTTGTTAGGAGGGTAGCCATGTAGAATCTCGAAGGGAGTGGCATTGTGACTCTCATGCTTGGAAGAATTAAAAGCAAGCTGGAGCCAAGAGAGACTCTCATCCCAGGTGTTCTGCTTCTCAGCATGGAAAGTAATAAGGGCAGACCGAAGATTGCGGTTGAACCGCTCTGCATGAGAAGGCTGTGGGTAATACGGAGAGGTAGTCACATGCCTGATACCATTGCCAAAACAGAACCTACGAAACTCATGGGAGGTAAACTGGCTACCGTTGTCGGACACAAGAGTGGAAGGCACACCAAAGTGCTGGAAGAGTTGGGACTGGAGAGCACGGATGGTGAGCTTAGCCGTGGCACTCCGAAGTGGGAAAAGCCAAACGAACTTCGAGAAAGCATCCACACAAACAAGTAGGTAGGAGCTACCTGACTTGCTACGGGGAAAAGGACCCACGTAGTCGATGAACACCTTCTCAAAAGGACGCTCGGCCACCTCAGAAGATAACAACCCTAACCTTGCATTCTGACTAGGCTTGCTGAGAGAGCACAGGTGACAAGCCCGCACTCTGCCAGCAACATCCCGGTCCATGCCCTTCCAGATGAAGTACCTACGAATCTTAGCGATGGTCTTATGAATGCCAAGATGACCGCCCACAAGAGAAGAGTGATAATATTGAAAGACCATCGGTACTAGATGACTAGGCAGCACTACACGGGGTTCACCCCTCTGTCGAGGACGGCAACAGAGTACCCCTTTGGACAGAAAATAGGGAGGGTGGGCACCTCCCTCTTGAAGCTCACCTAAGATGACTGACAGCTCGGGATCTTTCTGCTGATGGGACAGTAGGTCGTCAAAAGCCAGAGGAAAATCCAGAAGAACAGCACCACACTGAGCAACAACCTCAGTCGGTGGATCACTGGGTTCATGATACATGCGGGAAAGAGCATCCGCGATGACATTCTGGGTACCCCTAAGATGTTGGACTCGGAACTTAAAGGCAGAAATTTTGACCACCCAGCGACCAATTTTCCCGAGCTGTCTGGGATGGGCAAGAAGCCAAGACAGTGCCTGATTGTCTGTCTCCAGCAAGAACTCAGCGTGTTCCAAGAAACGCCGAAACTTGTCCGTACCAAAGACAACCGCCAGGCACTCTAACTCATAGATGGAAGAAGCTTTCCTTTCCTGGTGAGACAACGTCCTCGAAGCAAAAGCGATGGGCTGCCTGACCCCATCAAACTCCTGAGAAAGAACAGCAGCAATGGCGGAGGAGGAGGCATCAGTCTGAAGAATAAATTCTCTGCTGAAATCAGGCATACGCAGGACAGGAGGTTGCATGATAGCCTCCTTGAGAGCGTCAAAGGCAGTCTGCTGAGCTTGGCCCCACACAAAAGGGACACCTTTCTTTCGCAACTCGTTCAACGGGGCAGCAAGCTCGGCCACGTTAGGGATGAAGCGACGGTAAAAATTCACCATCCCCACAAAACGGGCAATCCCCTTGGCATCTCTGGGAGGAGGAAAATCCCGAATGCCCTGGGTCCTCGCAGGATCAATGCAGACGCCTCGAGAAGAAATAAGATGACCCAGAAAAGAAATCTCAGGACGAGCAAAAGTGACTTTCTCTGGATTGACGGTAAGGCCAGCTGATTTAAGGCGACTGAGAACTTCCTCCAGATGTTGCACGTGTTCCCCGAAAGTCTCACTGTAGACAAGAAGGTCGTCCAGGTAATTGAAGACAAACTTGAACTTCACATCATGGAAGATGGAATCAAGCAGACGAGTAAGAGTCTGGGCACCCACAGCAAGACCCATAGGAACCCTAGTGAACTGGTAAAGATTCCAGGGAACACAGAAGCTAGTCATAGGCCGTGATTCCTTCTTCAATGGAATCTGATGGTAGGCCTGGTTCAAATCAAACACACTGAAAAACTTAGCCTTACCGAACCAATCAAACGCAGAATGCAAATCAGGCAGAGGTACCGAGTCAATAGCGACCTTAGCGTTGACTTGAGGGCCAGCCTTAAACGGGCAAGCAGATGCCCCAAACGTGCAAGGCGGCAGGCCCGGTCACGACCCACTGGAGGTTCCAACTGCAAATCCTCTAACACCCCTTCCCAATCTTCCACCTTCCGTTTACAAATCCCCAACTCATCACCAACCTCCAGCAGGTCAGACCAATCCACCGCCGTACCCGCGGACAACTGCTCCCGCAGCAACCTCCGGAGATTCAGAACATCCCCTTCCGGAGTCACACCCCGCGACCTCAATTCGAAAATCAACTCCTCCTTGACCAGGAGCGCAACATTCTGCAGATAGGCCATCTCTAACGCAACAATTCTCAACAATATACACAAAAAACGACAACTCCAGGGTCCAAGACGAACTAAACCCTCAGCCTACCGAGCCACTGCCGACCACTCCAATCCACCCATGAAACCCTTCAACACAGTAACCAAGCGGATTGCCTAGGTTTTTTTTTTTTTTTTTTTTTTTTTTTACAATACCAAGACACCTTGACGGTAGGTCGGCCAATCATGACCCACTAACAGGCAAACACCCACCGTCAACAACCAAGTGAGATTTTTTTTTTTTTTTTTTTTTTTTTAGGCAACCACGCTCTGCTACCAATTGAGACCCATCCCCCCACCAAAGCTGGTAAGCGTGCCAACCGGGGGATGGCTCAAAACAAGTCGAGCGATGGGATCACGGGTGGCAGTTGGAGGGTCAAAATAACACTCGGCAGCTGAGCAAAACTAGTTTATTTTCAAATAATTCAACAAATAACCAAAACTTGGCAGGCAGAAGGCCAAAACAAAATTAGGCAGAAGGCCACAATATTAACGGGCAGAAGGCCCCAATATAAATTAGCACTTAAATCAATAACCATACACTAAAGTAACAAGATACAACACATAAACTACAGAAACAACAAACTCCACAAATACCAAAATTTAACAATCAATTTTTGTATGGCCTATCTGCAGTTTGGCCTGAGACTCCCAAAACGTAAGGAAAATTTATTAACAAAAATTTAAAAGGTGACAAACTTAGAAACAAATTTAGATAACCCCAAATAAAAGTGAAAATTTAGAAAACGTCTGGAAAACAACAATTAAACCCGGCAATTTAGCCCACACATCCCTTGATTCCACCGGGCCAGGGAGTAAGCCGGAATCCCTGGGCAGCTCCGAATTGAAGTTAAGCAAAGAACAATAATCCCCTTTTGGTGACTGTTTAAAAAATTAAACAATTAAAAAGAAAATCTAACACGGTACCGTTCGAGTAAAAATGCACTTCAAGACATCTATAATACAATGAACAAAAAATATAAATAACAATCACTAGGCCTAAACATATAAATAAATAACATAACTTAACCATAGGGACCTAACAACTATAAAATCTAAAAAGATATAACAACAAATAAAACTAATTAATTAATAACAAGGAATATAAACTAATTAAAAATAAATAACAATAAATATAAATAAAATAAATATTAACATCAAAAAAATCTTGGGTATTTTAAAAGCTTTTCCCTCTTTAATAAAAAATAATTAAGTCCCCCCATGGCTGTTTCATAATTCACTGTCCAGGTTTTTAGTTTTAGGCCTAGGCCACACCAAAAGTTCCGCAAACTTTTTTCTTCTTTTTTTTTATATATATTTTTTTTGTTTTTTTTTATAAATCACCCCCAGCTCAGCCGCCGGGAAAAGAAGGAAAGAACTGACCTGAGGACTGAAGACTTCTACCCCCAAAGATGTAGGGCGGGTAGCGGGCAACTCCAGGCTCCAACATGGTTCTCAGGCCAGGCTAGCAGTGGAGAATATCGAAGTTCCCCCGGACGGCGGGCTGAGGGCTGAAAGTCCCACTCAAGGACCCTGGAGTTACAGTGTCTCTCAGCCACGCATAGTTAGTTGATCGGCAGACAGCACAAGACTAACCTCCGCAGACCCACTGAACAGCTCGAACCATCTAGAAGGCTGGCCAAGCGGACCGAAGCTTCTGGAACACGGAACTTAACGGAACCGGGCCAACGGCTACCAAAGTACGCGGAACGCAGAGCGTGAGCGATCTCAGGCAGCCTGGCAGACAACAAAAAAAAAAAACGAAATGTACCGGTCAAAGACCCGGTACAACCGTTAAATAGCGGAGAAATAGTATTATTCATATTAGTTACTTTGTAATTCAAATTACCGCTACTCTTGAAAGGATAAACATTTCGAAGTTCGGTTTGTGGCTATTCATTTCTCTTGAATAGATCTTTCACTTGGTACCAAACTCGATGTAGGCTTACGTGGAAGATTCTCGTTCAACTCCTCTTTGGCCGTCCCCCTGAAATGATGTAATGTCACTAATGACGTCAAAAAGTATGTTCTTTGTAATCATGATCTATGGATACAAGATATCACTTTTACAAGTGAAGTCATACAACATTTGTGAAAGCGTTTCCATATTTTTATCCACCTTGAAAATATAGACGTTAAAATGCGTGCAGTTCCAGAAAAAATTCCATATACCGAGGTTAAAGTATGCGTAAGCTTTAAAGACGTTAATATATCAACAGTTAATATGCAGTGATTTTTTTAAGTCACAGAAATTGCGCCCTTGTTTGTGGATGGCTGAGATCTAACTGTTTTCAACTAACGCCTCAGTTAACTGTAATTAGTTAATGAGTTTCTTGAATAGAGTTAGTCCTACCGCTTGGTTGAGCTATACCCTTGAAGGGGAGATGAGTGTAATCCATTAGAGTAATGTTCTTGTTGGCCTTACAGTCTGAGACGATCTCTAATGGCCATTAACGTCTGACTTCTACAACTTTTTACTTACTAGATAAGTGTAAGTAGCGTAATTTTTAATTGATTGCAAGTATATAATCTAAAAACAAATTGATTGTTGAAAATATGAAGCACCTGTGGCATAAGAAAGGTAAAATATTCAAACATTTCAACAGAAATTCCCAGTATCGTATGTTTTAACAGCTTTAGTTTTAATGGGTGCTTTCGTCGGCTACCTGAGAATTGGCTCGGCCAATGATCGGCGGTGGGTTTCCTCAACGTTGCCACATTTACAGAAAGTCAACAGCTGTGCCGTCAACAGTCTAGTTAAATTAGTTAAGGTTTACCAATTTCGTCTATGAGCTATTGAGTAATAATGAATACCAATCTATGAATCAGTTATTACAACCGCCTTTGTTCCTGGCTGTGCATATAGATTTCATTTATTAATTTAAAAATATTTTGAAAATTAATACTATACGAATAATCTTATTCACCAAATTATTGATATCTTTTTTTTCTTTATTAATTTATCTCACAAAAACTTTTAAGAAACTGGAGAGGTAGTCGTCATATTGGATTTATATTCCACAAGGTACATTGTACTGCAGCGTGACTTAATTAATTCGTTAGAAAATGATTATTTTTAGATGATTCATGCAGACATTATAAAAATCCACTAACTGATATCTAACAGTTATCACCTATTAGGTAGATGAACGTAGAAATAAATTAATACTATAATTATCATAAAACGTCGTTTCGTTGCTATAGAATAAAAACTTGAATTTCCGTACCTCAAAAAATTCAAACGTCTTTTCCAGGTATGAAATAATAAGCTGTGAGCGACTGTAATGGGATAAATATCTTCACTACACCATCTCCCCGTTCACCTCGTATACACTCAAACATGCAGGTTGAGTGTTTAACCACATCATGCAATATGGAAAGGATCCTCTTGAATTATTCCAAAACTCCCAGGAGAAGACCCTCTGAACTGAAGTAGGCTTTAGTTAGTTCTATTGAGCCCACACCTAAACATTGCCGTATGTGACGAGTATGTTAGGCTCTGAGAACACTTAACCAGTTTAATGTATTCTTTTGTTATATTACTGTCGTTAAATCATAAGTAATTAAGAACACTTTTTTTAAGGAATATATTTCTACCGATCCTTTAAATATTCCTTTATTTAAATATTGAATTTACAATTGTCATTCCACTTGTAAATGCTTCTTGCTCTGGACTGGCCAACTGATACAGACTGGGGTAACGTTAATCTAAGTCGCATCTGACATTTCTATCGATATTCTTCGTAAAGGAAATTAAAACCATCAAAAAATATTACCACTTATCACAAATTATATTACAGTTAAACAGCCTCTTATAAAAAAAAAAGTATGACTAAATTATTTTAGAAAATATTAATAATCCTACTTTTGCAACTGTTTCACTAAGTCCACGTATGTTTTATATGAATAGGTTCATATAACAGACTAAAGTAGCTGTTATATGATAGCCTTACTTGCATAAGTAAATGGAAATTGGTCATGGTTACTTCCTAGCATATACCTTAAAATGGGAAAGATCTTGAGGGGGTGGGGTATTATGGGGACTCCGAAGAAGACAGTGCACTCTACACGTTTTTTGAGACAACGGCCAACTCTCGCCGTACAGTCCAGAAAATGATCCCTGATCAGCAGAACGTGACCAACGTACGCTTATACGTCTAGGAGGTGCTGAAGAAAAAGAACGTGGAAGAGTGGTAGAACTGCACAAGACCTCTGCTACAGTTAGTCGGAGTAGAGCATAAGTAGGCACCCTCTTTAAGTAATGCTCACAGTGGTTCACGAGAGAGAATAATGCCTGGACCGAGCGGCTTTGATGGAGCGAGTCCCACACGCCAGCGCAACTACGTAGGGTCCAGAAGGTGCATTACGCTTTTTCCCATCGTACGAAAAAAGTTTTGAATGGTCAACGTAGCCTATGCGTGCGTGGTATTAAAGTCAACTTCTTACTATTGTGGTTATGTGGGAGAACTGTTAATGCAGTACGTGTATATGTAATACTATGTTTTATATTACAAATGGAAAAGATATACATTGTATCCACGATTAAATTTGGTTCTGTACATTATTAAATAAATTACATGGTTATTATAGTATTTTATATTACTTGTTTCAAGAATACGTATAGGCCATGGAATCCTACTGAATTTAAAATTCTAATGCCAATAAAACAGATGATTTAAATAAATTTTTAGTTATATAAGTATGATACTTTTTATTTATCTATGATACTTTGTACATTTTAACTTTGAATATACTGACGTCATAGGGATTTTGTTGATACGAAAATCCCTTCAGCTTAGTAAATGCAAAAGGAGGCTAAATGCATATCGATGATTCACCTATTTCCTGTTATCGTGGAGAACAGGCATGGTGTGTTCTACATCATGTAATACTTGTATGCCTCGTGCACCATGGAGATAGCGGCTAAACTGTCTCGCCGCTGCCAGGTACTCTCTGTCTAGGCAGGTAGAGATTATGTAGTGCACTTCGTCATGCACTGTTTGTGGTGAACACTGTCACACCAATCTTGCTGTCGTTAAGTTAAAATTAAACATGTATAATATAACTTATAAAATGGTGTTTTATAAAGAAGTATTTACACAAATCACTAGTTTTAATTCATATCAAGCAATTTTGATTAATTAGTTTTCCTTCTGTTATTTTGGCTCATAAAAACCTTTCCGAGCTGTTGACAAAGTCTAATGTAACTCTAAAAGTCAATCGTATTTTACGCTAAAATCAGATAATTTAAGAAAGTGTTTCTAAATGACTTTCATTAGTATTGTTTTGTAACATTCTAAAAATACTATTACGTTACAAGATACTTAAATAATATATTTTAAAATAAATAACACGTTAGTCTGTTATAAAAACGTGTTTGTGCATATCAGCAACTATTTAAATCAGATGATCTTTAGCTAAAAAGTTTTAGGTAAAGAGTTTTCAATACCAAAATGGCAAACACATAAATTTGGATCACTTTTCACCTATCCGGACATACTACCTCTCTGTTTAGCTCTACTCATGAGGGGTCATCAGAGGAATGTAATCAATCTCTGGCAATTTTTGTATGTGAAAAAAATGTATTAATTTGACATGTTCTTTAATAATGTAATATATAAAAGTCAATTAGTTATATGGAAAGGCTAGAGATGGATTACAGACGTAGAAAAGATTAAGCAACGTGACGAAGAAAACTACACAGATGAAAAGATTCCAGCTAAATAAAATTAACTTTTTATACCATAAACAGTTATATAACAGTTCTAGAAGAAGATAAGAGTTGGATGAAACGTCTAAACAGAACTACGTATCTATTTTTCATAAAATCTGAACTCAGGTTTTGCAGAATATTTAGAGAACTAGATAAACAAATAGATTTAAAAAAATTGAGCTAAATAGTCTAAATAGTACAGCTCAGTTGTAGATAAAGTTTATATTGTTTTTATGTTCTAATTAAATATGACTTTGGTAGTCACCTCAATATATCTTATGGCCTGAAAATGTGTTAAGAAAGACTTTAAAAGAGCCCATCCCATATATTTAAATATATTGTCCATACCTTATTTCGAACAACAGGGGGTGTTCAATTGTGTGTCTATGGCTTAGGCTTACTAATGAAGTCCCAAACACCATAGTACTCAAACCTCGGAAGAACAGAAGACCAGAAGTGATCATTTAAAAACTTTAACGATTGCCCGCCTGTAGTTGTATTCATTGGCAGAAGGCCAGAAGTAATCATTTAGAAATTTTAATGACTGTCCGCCAGCAGTTGTGTTCATTGGCAGAAGGCCAGAAGTGCTCATTTAGACACTTTAATGACTGCCCGCCAGCAGTTGTATTCATTGGCAGAAGGCCAGAAGTGCTTATTTAGACACTTTAACGACTGCCCGCCAGCAGTTGTATTCATTGACAGTGAAGGATTCTTTTAACATATTTCTAAACACATTCAGGTCATAAGATATTTTGAGGTTTCCACCAAAGTAATATTTAATTAGAATATAATAACAGTATCAATTTACGTAGAACTTAGCTGCGTTATTAAACTCTTTAACTATAATTTTCACAAATATAGTTTTGTACAAATAGTTTACAAATACTGAGTTCGGATTTTAAGAAAAATTTATTCGTAGTTCTGTTTAAGTTTTTCATTCGACTATATCTTTTTATAGAACTGTTATGATTGTTTATGGCATAAACAGCTAATTTTATTTAGCTGAAATCTTTTCTTCATTTAGTTTCCCTCGTAGGTAGGTTGCTTAATCTTTTATAAATCTTTTACCTATCTTAAAAAACCAACTGTCTATTTTATATTATAACAAAACATCGAAAAATAATGCATTATTTGACATAATAAAGGTTGTTGGAGATTAGTTTAATTCCTTTGATGATCCCTCATGGGTGAATAAGCTAGGATCAATACATTTATGGAACATAGTCAGTTGACAGATGTCAATCTTGTAGGTCGAAACCTCAACATCTTGGACTGTGTGTTATCAAGCTGTGGCTGCAATGATACAAGCATACAGGAACTGTATAAATCAGCATCCTTGGTGTTTTTGATCAATTCATTTATGGAACATAGTCAGTTGACAGATGTCAATCTTGTAGGTCGAAACCTCAACATCTTGGACTGTGTGTTATCAAGCTGTGGCTGCAATGATACAAGCATACAGGAACTGTATAAATCAGCATCCTTGGTGTTTTTGATCAATTCATTTATGGAACATAGTCAGTTGACAGATGTCAATCTTGTAGGTCGAAACCTCAACAACTTGGACTGTGTGTTATCAAGCTGTGGCTGCAATGATACAAGCATACAGGAACTGTATAAATCAGCATCCTTGGTGTTTTTGATCAATTCGTTTATGGAACATAGTCAGTTGACAGATGTCAATCTTGTAGGTCGAAACCTCAACATCTTGGACTGTGTGTTATCAAGCTGTGGCTGCAATGATACAAGCATACAGGAACTGTATAAATCAGCATCCTTGGTGTTTTTGATCAATTCTATCTAATATGTTTTCAAGTTGTAAATGTCTATATTTACAACAGAACCCAACTACTACTCGTAAAAATCCTTTCTTGACATTTCTTAAACTAAAAAATAATTTGTCATTCTTTTACTAATCTCGTTTATTAGTTTTCTCTTTCCAATATCAGACTTTTAATTTCACGGCACGGCAATCTTTACTTTTCATTTGTTTGTTTGTTTATATTTGGGAGAAAAGATGTCTTTCGGTGATGAAAGCAACTCCATTCCAGGACGGGTTTTAATTAGGAAATTCTACGTGAAGGTTTGTATAGATGTTGTTTCATTTTTGGGTTCTGGTTCAATGAATTTCAAATATGTAGCTTAGTGAAAAATAATCAAATATTCATCATATTTTGTGATAACAGTATTTATACAATAGTTTCATGGACTTCTACTGTATAATGGTACTCTATAAAATTGTACAATAATGTATAGAAAAAAATATTGCTTTCAGTGTTTTAAAAAAACACAGTCAAAGGCAACATCGTTTTGCCCAAACTTTGACTCTCAAACCTAATAAACCTCGAGAATTTGACAGTTGAAGAATGCGTCACTCCCTTTTGACGTCTCAAGTTAAACATTCCAACAACAAGCTTTTGTCACTAACATTCCTCTCCCTCCAACAACTTCATTTTCCCAAAAACAACTTTGTTTAAGATGACTGTGATAAAAATACACTAACATGTGGAGAGTCAGTTCTAGATGAAACCAAGTTACTAGCTTTAGCTGGAGATTTGCATAATTGTTATGAATAACTTACTTGTATGTAAAAAGTAGAGGCTTAATATCTTGAGATCGGTTATTTTCTCAACAAAATTCTATTCCTATTATTAATTCGCAGAAAATGAAAGAAAGTAGTATTTCTGTTTTTCAAACGTGTTCAATTTAAGTGCAGTATTAGACGAGGCTATACATTATAAAAATTAATGTTTGTTAGCAGCCGTGATCTAATTCAACGCTGAGCCGAGGTAAACAAAAATGCATAATCTTAAATTTTTTAAAATTGGATTATGCATTATACCGGCCGATCGTGTATCGTGTGTTTTGTTTTTGTAAATGTGTAAATTTTCGTTAGAAATGTTTTTTAATGTGACTGTTTTAAATGTTTGACAACGTACATTGGATGATACCATGGAGTTCTTGCTCCAAAAACGGTAATCCAATACAATATGATTTTGAAGCTGAAGACGACAAAGATACTTTAACCTTATTATTTGTTATATACATCGGATCAGGAGGCTTTAACAATGAATAAATATAATTCTTTTGGTGTACTCATTCAAACAAGTCATGAGACAGTTATTATAATATTCTTAATTTTACTTACTTTTATCAGCGTCTGACTGCAAAATAATTTTACAAGAATGTTAATCTCCTAACGTTTGAAGAGAGTTGAATAATCTTGATCAATATACAGGAATAGATCAAACCAATGACTTGTTTTAGTATGTCTATTCTATAGGCCCAAAAACATCATTTAAATGTAAGTTTTACAACCCCCAAAAAAACAAACAAACTTAAAAACCTAGATCAGTTTGTATTTTGCATTCACTCTAAACTGTTTACTTTTGTTGTGGCCATAACCTTTGATGCTCACTCTAACCAAGGAGCAAGAACAACAACCCTGCTCAGCTTTTGTTCCAAGTTTTCTCCCTCTTTTGACAATTTGTAATCGTCAAACTTATGAACTGTGTATTAATGTTTGAATATTTGGCAGATTTCTATACAAAAATGTTTCTCTAGTAGCTTTTTGCAAAGTTCAAATAACTTAATGTCTGAATAGATTTTTATAGTAGATTTTTTTTATATAATTGACTATTTTTGTAAATTACATAGAAGATAACACGTATCTAGTCCTCTAAATCTTCTTTACCTCTTATACATAGAAGGACAATTTAAATCACTTACATTTTCTAGTTTACGCAGCCATCGTTGAAATGTTTCCAATAAGACAGGGTTTAAGATCTCATTGTAAACTGTGGGGACGATACATTTATCTCCATCTTTGATCAATTATGTCAGATTGTTGATATATGCGTTTATAATTTGATACCACGCTTATTTTATCTTGCATTACCTAAAGCCTTTTACCGCTTAGGTACATTTCTCAAATAAATACCATAACACGAAATATTTTATAACTGTGAAATAAATTTATTTTGGTTTTCACTTATAGTAGACAAATACCACTGTATGTGAATGGGTGGGCGGGTGGGTCAATACCACTGTTCGTGTATGGGTGGGTGGGTCAATACCACTGTACGTGTATGGGTGGGCGGGTGGGTCAATACCACTGTATGTGAATGGGTGGGTGGGTGGGTCAATACCACTGTTCGTGTATGGGTGGGTGGGTCAATACCACTGTACGTGTATGGGTGGGCGGATGGGTCAATACCACTGTTCGTGTATGGGTGGGCGGGTGGGTCAATACCACTCTACGTGTATGGGTGGGCATCTAAATTCAAACAGTTATTACAGAATTTTATTATGGTTTCTTTGTGTTTTTGAGTAATACAAGTACTGTTTTGAAGCGGTATACTTGAATTACGATATACTTGAAGTACAGTATACTTGAAGTACGGTATACTTGAAGTACGGTGTACTTGAAGTACGGTATTCTTGAATTACGGTATATTTGAATTATGGTATACTTGAAGTACGGTATACTTGAATTACGGTATACTTGAATTACGGTATACTTGAAGTACGGTATACTTGAAGTACGGTATACTTGAATTACGGTATACTTGAATAACGGTATACTTTGAGTACAGTATACTTGAAGTACGGTGTACTTGAAAATCATAAGAGTATACCGGAGATAATATGACTGGTTAAAACGGCTTTAAAATAAAGCTTAAATCTGGAACTCTTGTAGTGATCACTAAAACTGAGAGCAAATGTAATACAATTTACAGTGTGAGTAAAGGATATTAGCCCCCAGGGTAGAGAGTAATATTCATTGTAACCCCCTCTCTTCCTACAGATTGAATATACATTTTAATATGTTTCTGAATATTTTTTTCAATAAAAATCAGAATTCAAGGATTGAATTCTGAATTCAATACACTCACTAGTTCACATGGGCCTACAGGCCTGTACGTGAACTTTATTCAACGAGTGAACTAGCGACCGTTGGCTCAGTGGTATTCGAACCTTGGAACTTGCCCTCCGCAGTCCGAACCCTTAGCCTCTTAGCCACCACAATTCGGTGCCACTTGCCAGCAATTCAGTGGCAATTACATAATATGCCAAAATCGGGAGGCATCTCCAAGCTGCTGTTAAATTGTTTTTTCCTAAAAGAAAAAAATAAATAAACCAATCGATTAAAAGTGGCAATAATACTATATTGAATTCGTAATATTCATGTATATGTTAACATAAAAAGTGTATTTCTCAAGTTTTAGATATCAATAAGACGTGTATTCATAAATGTGATAATATCCATTAAGTATACATGAATTTTTTAGTTTTAGTTACTTCTTTCACTATTGTTTGTTTTTTTCCAGGCAGACTGATTTTCAATGTAATAAAAAACGCTATTGACCTCAATAATGTTTGTTATATATAATTATTGTATGGATCTAATCAGAAATATAAATAAAGTTAATTAAATTACTTGACTGTATTTTAGTTATTAGCGCTCTACAATTGTACCTTTAAATTATGTAGAATCATCGTATATGCCTAAATAAAACGAAACGAAATTCATTTATTTGGCTTCTGATGGTAGGTTGGCAGCAGTTCACGGATACTCTTACATTCTCACATATATTAATGATTACATGAGTGTAGGATAAGTGTGGATGACCTGGTTACAAACTGAGTTCGACTGAGAAAGGACCATTTATTAATAGGCCAATTGCCAGGTAAACTGAAAGACCTAGAGCTTTACGTAGAGTCCGCCTGATACTCAGTTCTCTCCCCTACACAACTTCCGGACACTGACTACCATCCAACACAGACAGACACCTCAGATTTCTCTAGTAGTGCCCACGCCGATATTAACCATGTCGGTATTAATAGAACCGATTATAGAACCTATCGCCTACGATATCCACAACATTCTGTCCCCAACACTAACAAAGTATCTATCTTAACAAAGTAAGTCTATGGGGGACCAACCAATCTCGGTATAAAACGTGGTAATTCAACCAAATAATTTACGTTTTGTATAAACAGTGCTAACCTAATACTAATAAAATTGAAATAACTAATAATTTTCTATAACTTTGGTTCCTATAAATATGTTTACTTTTTTTGTAATACACACCCTTCTGTTTGGTATTAAATTTTTTAAAATCAAAGGTTACAGTTTCTTTCTTAAGATGACATTTTATAAATTAAGATGAAAAAGGACAAGATTAAATAATGTTTAATAAAAAGAAAAAGTTTGCAGATTTTGTGATATTTTCCTACAATATTTTATCTAGTTCTTAGTTAAAAATAGAACAATTTATTTACCAAACTACTTGTGTAATATGTGAGGGTAGTATTTTTACAAATGCCACGTTAGATCAAACATCAGATCTCTGTTATGTAAAGATGATCTCCTTGATGTGATATAGATCCATGTGAACCCCCTCACAAAGTCATCATCGGAGAACAAGCCTTTAAATTGGCAGTGCAAATATTAAGTTACATAAAATGCAATTTCAATGTAGTTTAATTGCATAGAAAGGTTTTAAACAGAGTTCAGTTTTTTCAGTAAGCCATTTTTAGGTTTTTCATAAGCAATACTTGATAAACAAGTACTTGGAGGTCCAATCTGTGACTTGAGAAAATTAAGTGAAATTTACAAGTAGTTCAAGGTATGTTCCTGATTTACATTTTTTAAAGTGAATATAAATAAAATTAACGTATTTCGGCCTTTAAACGTAAACTCAGACCCATGCCTTGGATTTGAAGATCAGTGAAGTCATTTTATTTTTATCGTGCATACAAAGTTTCTTGTATACAACAATTGTTGTTTCTGCTGCACACTGTTTAGGAAATAAATCGTAACCATTACAGTGACAGGGTCAGAATCATAATTACACAGCCATATCATAATTTTAATGCTGTAGTCAGGTTTATTGAACTGGTGGGGACGGAGGGAGGGCGTTAGTATACGAACAGGAGTACTAACTGGTATTTCATTGGCTCTCTCAACCGTCCTACTGGTGGGACTTAAGAGGTAAAGGACATTTTTGCAACTATTAGTTTAATATACCCACTGGAAACGTGAATTTTCTAATCTGATTTAAAAAGAAAATATTAATATTGCTGCAAAAATTAATTCAATTTCATCACGTTATTAAAGATGTTTTATGAGATTCTGAGGACATTGAGTGGACCCTTTTAAAATTTCCATGGCTAAAAATGAAGTCTGTAATGTCATATTTTTGTCATTATGTACAGTAATTATACTCCCTTGGTGTGTGTCAGTTTATAGTAACTGTCACGTTGTATCATTTAAAGATGGTGCTCAGCTTAAGCTGTAACTGCCGTATTCAGCTACTATTAAAATGGAATTCATTTTCAGCTATTTTGATATACTGATGGAGGTTATTTATAAATGCACAGCAATCTGAGATGGCAATCGTCTACAAACCGTAACTCTGTGTTGTTTGTCCTGCTCACCAATTATATATTACCAATTATATACATACATACCAATTATATACATATCTGTGGAAGACCAGACATTACTTATAAATGCACAGCAATCTGAGATGGCAATCGTCCACAAACCGTAACTCTGTGTTGTTTGTCCTGCTCGTTTGTCCTGCTCACCAATTATATATTACCAATTATATACATACATACCAATTATATACATATCTGTGGTAGACCAGACATTACTTATAAATGCACAGCAATCTGAGATGGCAATCGTCCACAAACCGTAACTCTGTGTTGTTTGTCCTGCTCACGTCTCACGACCAGTTATAAACATATCTGTGGTAGACCAGACATTACTTATAAATGCACAGCAATCTGAGATGGCAATCGTCCACAAACCGTAACTCTGTGTTGTTTGTCCTGCTCACGTCTCACGACCAGTTATAAACATATCTGTGGTAGACCAGAAATTACTTATAAATGCACAGCAATCTGAGATGGCAATCGTCCACAAACCGTAACTCTGTGTTGTTTGTCCTGCTCACGTCTCACGACCAGTTATAAACATATCTGTGGTAGACCAGACATTACTTGTAAATGCACAGCAATCTGAGATGGCAATCGTCCACAAACCGTACCTCTGTGTTGTTTGTCCTGCTCACCAATTATATATTACCAATTATATACATACATACCAATTATATACATATCTGTGGAAGACCAGACATTACTTATAAATGCACAGCAATCTGAGATGGCAATCGTCCACAAACCGTAACTCTGTGTTGTTTGTCCTGCTCACGTTTCACGACCAGTTAAACATATCTGTGGTAGACCAGACATTATTTAACAATCATTTTAATTATATAACCTCAAAAATAGACAATTATTGTCCTTCACAGCTCCTGGAGAAATGTTTGCATAAAACTCCAAGTTTTAACTTTTAATAGTTCTGAGTTACGTCCCTACTAACACTCACTGAGGAAAGTTAGTAGGAGAAACGATAAGTCAGCTTTTCCTCATTATTTTATTAACTTAAAAAATTATTTATGAGTGTTTATGTTTGTATGACAGAGTTTTCTAATACTCATTGTAGTGTTTTAACCGTTTCACCCATTCATTTGGAAATAGTTATCTAATCTTGTATGGTCACTATCTTATGATCCTAAGAAGGTAAAAAAAAAAAAAACATTCATGATTGCTATTCTGAGGCACGTTTTTGAGTCATGATTTAGTTATGTAAATGTTTAACTCGTTCTGCAGATCCCTGGTGTGTCACATTCTCAACCTGTGGTCTACTTCATGGTCACATGTGGTTCCCAAGAAAGTTTATATAAAATAAGTAAAGTAAGTAATTTCACTGCACATTTCTTTTTGTATAATTTTATGAATAAAATTTCTTTGAGAAAGTTAATCTGACATCTCAATATCATTGTTAAAAGTAGATTACCTCTTCTGGAAGGGTCTTAATGCTGCCACGATTGTGCGACATAAAGTCCAAATCAAGAAGTCTAAACCGAAAAGCCCAAGACAAAAAGTCCAAAAGCTGTAACAGTCAATACCTAAAAGTCTAAGCAAAAAGTCCAATACTTGTTATTTTGAGCTTATTTTTATTTTGAACTTATTTTTATTTCAAAATGGTGCTTATTGAAGTAAACAACTAACCTAACCTAACCTAACCTAACCTAACCTAACCTAACCTAACCTAACCTAACCTAACCTAACCCAGGTAGATCACGGATGCTACCCGAGTAGATCACGGCTGCTACCCAAGTAGATCACGGATGCTACCCGAGTAGATCACGGCTGCTACCCAGGTAGATCACGGATGCTACCCGAGTAGATCACGGCTGCTACCCAAGTAGATCACGGATGCTACCCGAGTAGATCACGGCTGCTACCCAAGTGGATCACGGTTTATTCTCAAAGCTTAATAAACCGTATATTTTATTTTCTCAAAATAGTTTATTCTCAAAATTATTTTGAGAAAATAATAGATTTTCTCAAAATAATTTTGGACCTAATAGATTTGGTCCTTCCGGGTTGGATTTTTTGGTTTGGACTTTTTGTCCTCCAACCGCTGCCACACAATAAGCATATTCTGTGGTGCTACAAGGCAGTAAATTATACAGTAGTTCAAGTTTCTGCATTCAGTGCGACTTCTCTGAAACAAAATATTGAAAGACTTTGGTATTTAACTGAAATAAATGCAGTGATTTAAAACAATTTCAAATCACCGAATTTACTAACGCATATAACAGAAATGTATCGTAACTTTATATTTCATAATTATTACAATGCAACCAAGTAATTAATTTTACGACATCTAAAAGCCAAGAAAACGTTTTTTCAGAAACTTTATGAGAACTTTTTTCTGGATATATTAAAATTTTGAAAGTAATAAAAATTATAGAAAACATTCATGTCAACCATGCATTAAAATGAGATACATTAACCAATTTTGAGTAATAAAAGTGTAAAGTTGATGCACAGTGAAAACTGGTTAAAATTCCGGTACTTTTTGCCAACTATGATAAAGAGTATTAAAATGTATATATTAAAATTAATTAAAAAATGTGTATTTCATAATGTGCAAACAAACTAGGAAAATATTTAATATTGTGATTGGATTGTCGTAGGCCTCGTAGTTTCGTACTTAACTACCTTCAAACTCGGGTTCACTTAATGTCTGCGCCGACAGAAAGCGTAATAATATATGCCTTTATTATGATTACACAATTTAATGACTTCTATTCACACATTTTTAATGACGTACTATTTGATTATTTTATTACTCATCTCTAAGACGCCGATCGTAGAGATATTGGCGAATATAAGGAGTGAATGAGTGTAGATGAACGAGTGTAGTCATTGTTACTATCTGAGTTTGACTTAGCTCAGAAAGGACTATTTATTAATAGCCCAATAGCCAGGGCAACTATGGGACCTATAACTTTACGTGGAATCCGAACCACGTAGTGTCGGTCTGATTTTCAGCTAACTGACAAGTCTGATACTCTGTTCTCTTCCCTACACAATATCTGAACCTTGACTACCATTCAACACGGACACTCCAGACTTCTCTATTAGTGTCTGCGTTGATGACAATCATTGAGCGGACGCCGTGTCGGTATTAAGAGAGCCGAGCATGGAACCTATCGCCTACAATCTCCCAAACACTTAGTCCCCAAGTAGCTGGGCTAAGCACTGCGCCACCAATGCCGACATTTAATTATTATGCTTCGTGTTAGCAATTTATTAAAATGTCAGTACAACTTAGGTCTTTCTACTTTTTTCAATTTATTTAAATTAAACGTCTAATGGTCTTTTAGAAAAAGGTAAACACTACTGTAGACCATTAGGTAAGTTGTATGGCAACTATTTGATGTAATGACATTTTTAACTACGATGAAATTTTTACACAGCATTGCCTTATCAGTTTTAAAAGTTTATATTGATTTTTCAAAATAATGTATAATCAATAATAACATTGATGGTACCTTCCTACCATAGCACGAAATATCTCAGTTTTCTTTTTAAATTAGTTTTATTTAGCCGTTACTTTTATCATACCTTAAAACTTCATACTTAGTGTTTTCCTATTGCAAAATTTATTGATGTTCAGGACGCCCTACAAACAGAACCCACAGCCAAAGTAATTCAACTAATATTACACCATTATCATGAATATACGTGTATGAATACAGGTTGATGGGTTAGAGTCATCTGTAGGTGTATATAGCCCCCAAAGACTGTAATGACTTAGCCAAAGAATACAGTTCTGATGATCTGATGATGATCCACCCACCAACCCAGACACTTACTGTGATGTTGTCCCACTTGTCAATACATGTATACAGTATTAATGACTCACACAGACATGTGCGGTGGTTGGTATCATCCTGTAAGTGTAGGGGTGAGTGTGTGGGTCAGCACCCATCTAAGTGTTTGGGTATGATATGGTGGGTGGGTAGGTATGGTGGCAGGGACTCTCCCTACCATAAGTACACTTGTTGAAACGGTATTTAGTCAACGATATCCGATGGCAAGAAAACTACGAGATTTACATTTTTGCGACTAAATAATAAAGGAGCATTTCACTTTTCCCCCTCTCTTTTCATTGTAGGTTTATGCATCAAAGTGAATTTGTAATCGAGGTATAAAATTTGAACTTACGTGGTATTCTGTTATCTGTTACATTTCGCATGGTAGAGTAGAACATTTTACATGGAAAAATGTAAAATGGCTGAGTAATACATTTTACATTGCAAAGTAGACGCTCCTGTAAATTTGTAGTCGAGGTGTAACATTTGAACTGACATGGTCTTCTGTTATCAGTTACAACTGGAATTTGTTTGTACATAAAATGAGGAACAAAATTAAAATAGCTAAACAGTTTAGGGAAAAAGCAAAAATTCATCAATTAAACTGCAATTACTTTTCAATATCTAAACCTAATTTTATTTTTTAATTAATAATTGTTTTAAATCATGATATTGCCTACAAAATATTAAGACTAAATTAAAAAGTTTCCCACCGGCGTATCAGGAGAATCAGCCCTCCGTATAGTTGTTGATTCAATGAGTCAATCGTGGTGGAGCTCTAACAACATCACCTTGTTATACAGTTTGTGTTTCTACTCTCGTGGTGGGGAAGGGAGTATTAGGGCGGTTGTGGAGGGGGTGTTGTGATTGGATCCTCAGGGACCTCTCGGCAAAATACGAGTATCTACAGTGTTAACTAAGACAGTGTTGTTGATAACTATAAACCACTAACTACTACTGAATATGTATTTCATTAACTAATTATAACTTTAAATTAAATTTATAAAAATAGTTAAAGCAAAGTAATAGACAATTAAACATTAGTTTAATTTGTACATGGATCTTGTTCTCTGCCTCACAAATGAATAGTTTTGTTTAACATAAACTTAAAATCTTCCCTGAAATTGTTTAAAAATCAGTTTTGTGAAGAGTTAAGCCAAAGCAAATTGTACCTCATTAACTATATTAAGGTAATCAAACTTGATCCTCAATATATTCTAAAGGGTGACTCTTAACATTATGGAGAAATAACTGGTCGAAGACGGTTGATTACCAAACATGAACATAAACCGTAAGTGTTTGTTCATGCGTATTACATTTTATAATTAGTAGTGTGGCATGGAACATCGTGAAGCAACATTCATGAATCAAAGCCAACAAGGGATCAGACTTGATGGCACACTTAAAACTTGAAGATGGTAAAAACCCAAATAATGATGCAACCATAAGAATGCTGGTGTTACTTCTCTAAATGAGAATGTAATACACGTCTGGAATAACGATGGAGACTTTAAGATTTTATAGTAAGAAAAATTCAACTACGTTTTTCTTGCTTTGATAGATTCAACAAACTATCAACAAAGGTAACATAGATTCCGCATGAATTCAAAAATTCCCAAAAGCCTAAACAGTAACTGTAGAGTTATGCCGTTATTTCTACATTGTTCTAGGACATGACTAATTGGAACATCTAAATACAATTGTAATGTAAATGTACTTTACATTTGTTTTCCACCAGGGAAATCAAGTGTCACTTCTCGACAGAGAAATCAAGGGTTAAAATGTTCCAGATACTGTATGCCATTAGAATATGTTCAACTGGACAGTAATTCAATATTTTATTAAGATTTAGGCACATGAAAGCAAGACCGTATGGACTATAAACTGAATTATTAATGCAGTAGATAACAGCAATTATACTCTGTAAACAGCCTGAAAGACAAAACTCTAACTCATGTAAAAATATTAAAACTTTGTCATTTTTGTAGAGATTCAAATCTTTGACTTTGCACAATCCATTTCCCGTTGTTTCAGTCAATAGAAAAAGCTGTAGGTAAGTTAATCACTTGAGGATTAGAATAATATTAACTAAAACATTCCTAAATAAATTCAACAGCAAAATTTCATACAACATTATGGTTACCATTGTTAGACCTACGTATTATGACAGACTTGTTATTTTTTACAGACTGATTGATAGCTACACTGGTTAAGAGGAGGCTATTGGTCTCAATGTTCCGGAATGTACTTCTGCCCAGAAGATACATTGCTTTGCCAGTGTAGTATAGGATTCACCGTTCGGATATACTAGCATTAGGAACTGGCTACACAATTTAGATGTAGTCAATAAAAATTATTGCAGGTTTCCAGGATTCTGATATCAGAAAACAATTATTAACTGTGTGACAAAACTCAACTCAACCAGCTAGCCTCAATTTTCAGTTGTTGCATGCTGAGGCCTCAAGGCTGTTTGTAAATTTTAGAGTTCAACTGGCTCGAGTCATTGCCCCAAAGGAGGATCTGTGGAGTGTAGGGGTTATTGGGAGGCCTTTCTTTAAAAAATGCAATCCAAATACTCGTATAATAAGAATATAACAAATTGTGGAGAGGAACTTTTTATGAATGTATATTCTCTTATCCAAGGAATCGTATAAGGAGTGATAGTTCAATAAAACAGTCAGAGTGGAGATTACCAAATTAACATTTTGTGAATGGGGGTGACAAGTTGCCCAGGCCCAATGAGAATGAAGGGCAAGAATACGTGCCAGGGAAGTTTACAAGGAAATGCGTGCGTCTGTCAGTTGTCCGGTTGAATGAGCCGTAGTCAATGACAAGATACACAGGCCTCAGGAGAATGAAGGTCAAGCATACGTGCCAGGGAAGTTTACAAGGGAATGCGTGCGTCTGTCAGTTGTCCGGTTGAATGAGCCGTAATCAATGACAAGATACCCAGGCCCCAGTAGAATGAAGGGCAAGAATACGTGCCAGGGAAGTTTACAAGGGAATGCGTGCGTCTGTCAGTTGTCCTGTTGAATGAGCCGTAGTCAATGACAAGATACACAAGCCCCAGTAGAATGAAGGGCAAGCATACGTGCCAGGGAAGGTTACAAGGGAATGCGTGCGTCTGTCAGTTGTCCGGTTGAATGAGCTGTAGTCAATGACAAGATACCCAGGCCCAGGAGAATGAAGGGCAAGCATACGTGGCAGGAAAGTTTACAAGGGAATGCGTGCGTCTGTCAGTTGTCCGGTTGAATGAGCTGTAGTCAATGACAAGATACCCAGGCCCCAGGAGAATGAAGGTCAAGCATACGTGCCAGGGAAGTTTACAAGGGAATGCGTGTCCGTCTGTCAGTTGTCCTGTGAATGGGCCAATCTCTTTCACGCTGAATGCCTCGAGACTCTTTGGTGATCGGAATCTTCTCAAGGCATTGTTGTGTGTAAAGGGTATAGAATAGACTTTTATCTTACAATTCCAAAAGAAAACTATTTATACCTAAATATTTACCGTTATTAAACTAGACACTTTATCTTGATACTTTTAAATTTGTTACTATTTATTTATTTTTTAAATATTTATTTTGTATTTCACTATTAAATATTTTCTCATTTTTAGGTAATGCATTTATGTCAATTATATAATACTGTCTATAACAAATTATCTTATACTATCCTACAGTAAATTTACACAGTATGCACTAATAATATTTGTAGAATCTTAAACTAATAGACTATTTTGTTACAATACAACAAATTTTAATCTATACTACACAAAACCTCTAACAGTTTCTATGGACAAATTTAAACCACGCCTACAGTATCCTATAGTAAATTCACACAATATATTATATTGGTTAATTCACAACCTCTTCTAATTTCATACATTTTTATAGTCAGTTCTAAAACACTCTTATGTGTTCTTCAATAGAGTTATATTTATTTTGGTCCCATTGACAAAGCTGTAATGGTTATGCCATTAGAGATAACAAAATAATTAAAGCTGATCATATGTTGATCTTTTATTGCATTATATTTTATGGTAAACACATTGGACCATTTACATCATCAATAAAGTAAAACAATGACTGTTACTGCAAACATTGTTTAAGAAATTGGTTGAAATTTAATTTGATAATATTGATGTTCTAAGACCAAAGATTCCGACATTTGGAGGCCTCTATTTTGTGATTCAATGACAATATCGTCCAAACATTATAATTAGCTACTAACAGATCAACGAAGGCATCAGGAGTTACATTCTGTATAGACCGAAGGCAGTCAAAGCTAGGAATGACCTGTTTACAGCAGTTGTGTCCAGACCTAAACCAGGTCATATTTTGTCTCCTCTTTTGGCATGTTCAAATCTTTCTTTATCATCCTAATATTGGTTTATATTTTTTATTATTCTTCCACTCAATCTTAGCTTCTATAAAGTAGATCCAAATTAGGTTCACTAAGGAGCATCTGCCAAGAATGTTGTCCTGAATGAGACCGAGTGTCCATTGTAAAGTCACCGGTGAACAAGCCGCTAGACACCGGTGCCAAATAACTTTACTTTGCTATGCTACTGTTTTATCGGACCAAGTTGTCAATGATTGTGCCTTTTTCTAATTAAGCACATTGCAGTGTTTTTTTCCTTCTGGGAGCCAACAAATATTGTCCATTACTTTTACTATTCATGAAAATAAAGATATATTTTTAACGTTATTTTAATAATGTATTTAATTAAAAAAAATAAGTTTATTAGAACAATGAGAAACATGCGGAACAGATTATAGCTATACTTTTATTGACAGGTTATATGTATTTTGAAGAAGACTAAAGGTTTTGTTTCAGTTGAACAAACTGAAAAGGGATGCTCAGTTGAACGCTCCAAGGAGTTTAGTTCTAGATTTTATCACAACTGTTTCTAGGAGTAGCAGAGAGCCTGCCTCATTAATACACACACAACGTGATCTCCTCCCCCTCACTTTCCCCACCAGCCTCACCCTGTAAGTTGCACAGAATTACAAAACTCCCTCATTGATAGTGAACACTATCAAAGAGGTTTTATGTAATTACTAATCTACTCTTGCAGCCAAGGAAACTGTACATGTTTCAAAAAAATCTCATGTACCATTTATTGAAAAATAATTGGTTACACTTAACATTTTTACTTAAGTTTAACTTTAGACAGATTTGTTGGGACGTTTTGTTCACTATATTAACAACATTTTAATTAACCACTGGTAAACATGGTTTTTAGTGAGCTATGTACCAAAGACGTCCAAATTAGCCATTTTAGTTAGCCATATATCTATGAATAAATTTCTAAAATTTTTCACCCAATACATTTATTGCTTAAGATAATATTAACACAGTTATAGAAAAATATTTAAAAAAATAATTTTTGATTGAACACCAAGTACAAAAAAGTGGTACATCAGTTTCAACGGAACGAAAAAAAAATACCTTGAAATATTGTACATTGGTAACTTGGCAGAGAAAACTACTATTGATGAAAATATAAGAGAAAGTACAAGATAAATAATAAAATTAGTGTCTGATAAAAAATGGATGGAATATAATCTTTTTGACATTCCTATTTTAATGAAAATACAAAACTAGGTGACGTTAAAGCTGCAGAACAACAGAATCACTACTATGACTTTAACTTAATATTTAATAACATAATATCTACAACGATACAATGAATTTCAAACAATTAAAGTATATGTTAACAAACCCAAAAAATTTGTCCAAAATGGTCAATAATTTTCTTAAAAAAATTGACCATTGACCATCTCACGATATTAAAAAAATAATATTAAAAATATAATTATTAATGCTCCTTATTTTACCACTTCCATGATAGTTTTGAGAAATACTAAGTAGAATAGTAAAAGTGATGTGTTTTTTAGTTATTGAAAGCTTAAAAATATTTAGTAAAAATGAGACAAGTAGACATGCAATATTTTTTCATAACTGCCTTATACAACAATCCTTATTTGATATTAAAATAATAATTATTTATAATAAAATTAACAAGGCCCATTTTTATTTGGGAACCCATCAAAATTATAGAGAATATACGTAAAAGCCAGACGGATGGACCGACATTATGTATTGGTTTTTCTTAATTTGGACGAACAAGGAACCTTAAGATTTAAATTTAAGCCATTCACAATGTTTAGTTTCAGATTTCACAATTCATGATGCTAACTTACATTAGTAGGTTGTATATTCCCATCATGCTTGCCATATGCCACCATTACCATATGGCAATATCACATGCAGATAATGACGTATGTGTGATACATATGTATGTATTGTCACAGGTGGGCCTTTATTAAGGGTGACGTCGGGGATTGTGATCGTGACGTACTGATGAAGTAGACCTCAAATATATTTGCAAATACACATAAGAACACACAATTATATGAGGTAAACTGTATCTTCACAGTCATATTACTTCTTTTTATTTAACAAATTAATTGAAAAGTTCATCTGAAATTACCACATTTATTTATGTAAGTAATAAAATATTCTTGTGACAAAGAGCAGTTTAAAACTGTTCTCAACATAATTATTGTATAATGTACGTTTAAGGTGACATTTTCCAAGACTATAAAAGGCTATTGTAATGCTTACTATATTCTGAAGCATTATAATTTAAAAATTAGTGAGAAGGTTAGTGTTCGGACTGAACTTGTTCGATGTACAATAAAAATGTCACCACTAGATATTAAAATATTTTAAATTAGTGTTTTGACTAATGCTGTTGCTATCTTGTAGATTATGCATATGCCACTCTATTTCTCCTTTTAAGATGTTCTCGAATATATTAAAGAATTCTTGATCTTATTCGGGGACTAAACGCTGAGGTAAAATGGTGGAGTGAGGTGACCCAACCCCGTGAGTCGGAAAGGTTACACAAGGGCTTTACAAAATATTTGTGTTGTTATATTTACAATATTGTTACAAGAGCCTCCATAAGAATTCCATTAACTACTTATGATTTCAATGACGATTATAAAATATTTATGTTTTTATCCTTTAAAATATTTGTTACTTTCCGTTACACACTATAATAATAAAACATTATTGTAAGGAAAACAAGACATTGTTGCATTTAAGTACTGTATTATTGTTCTACTAAAAAATATCTTATATTTAATGTTGTTTCACCCTTAAAATCGATAAGATGACTAGTGATAAATCTGTAAATGATTTTAACCGCCGAATCATGAATTTAAATATGTCAATAGTATAAATTTAAAATT
Source organism: Stictocephala bisonia (assembly GCA_035578905.1). Taxonomy (NCBI): domain Eukaryota; kingdom Metazoa; phylum Arthropoda; class Insecta; order Hemiptera; family Membracidae; genus Stictocephala; species Stictocephala bisonia. The sequence goes on from JAQJVL010002305.1 coordinate 48,180, forward strand.
ATATAAGTACATCTTGGCTTTACGAGATCTTTCGAAAAATTTTATTCATATTACTTGGTTTCCTATAAATTCGTCAAAAATAGATTAAAATAACTGCCTTTGCTATAAAAACAGTTTTCAATGCACCGATAATTCAAATGTAGTCTTGATACTAAATTATGAAAATATATTATAAGTACAACTATAACAGACCCGAGTAAGCTTTCAATAGAAATTATCATTATCGTTCCTTCATAGGTCTTTATATTTGTAATTTAACTTATTGCATACCAACGAGGTTTAAGAGTTAAAATATTATTATGGAAACATTACCCCACAATTTTACAGATTCTTCTTTTGACACTGGGCTGAGAGAGAAAATATGATCGAAACGAAAATTAAAAATAATGAAAATAAAATGTATAAACAAAATAGTATGAAGACTCGTTAATTTTTTAATGTTAAAAATTGTAGTTTAATAAATAGAAAAATAAATTATGTTTTGTAGCTGTTCTCAGTAAATGTTTTACAAAAAATCTTTTCCATAATTTCATACTGATTTATATCATTTTGTCTGTTATGAAGTTACCAAAAGTATTATACAGTACTTAGTTCTAAAATAATTCATGATTTAATTAGTAAGGCGTGTTACTTTTTTGGGGGGTTATGAAAGCTCTCACACAAAGAAATTGTTTGTAATTCAGAAAAAAGCAATAAGAATCATTCTGGGGATGGGAAGTTCATCAACTTGCAGAGGCATCTTTCGAGCGAACGACCTCTTAACTTTTTCTAGCATTTATATATATGAATCATTAATATTTCTAAAGAAAAATACAAACCTCTTTCCTTTGCCCTCACCAACCGTATGCTTAGGAGTACACAGTCATGCTCATTAGCTATTCCTGGCCATTCATCTTCTCATTTTGAAAAACAGGTTTACTATTCATGCATCAAATTATTTAATAAACTGCCAACAGGATTAAAAGGAGAACCGAATTTACCCAAATTTAAAAAGAATCTCAAGGCACTTCTTATTGAAAAAGAATACTACAGTCTAGTGGAATATTTTAATGACAATATGTAGTTTGGTAACCAGTTGTTTTTAATTATTAAATGTATTCATAAGCTCATTTATTTAAATTTAATGTAATGACGTTTCTTATGCAATTATATTGTCAATAACAATAAAGATATTTGATTTAATTTGATTTCAAGGAGTTATAATGGACAAGGTATCCTAACATACAATTAGTTTTTAAACTAATTTTTGTAGGTTAATAAATTAAAATATAAAAATGTTATATTTTTTTAATTTGAAGTTTACACCTTCTGCTACAAATTGTAACGTGTATCTTTAAGTAACAACGTTATTTATAAAATCATTATCAAAATGTATTTTAGCACATTTGGCAACATAATTACTATCATTTTCACAAAAGTAAGACTAGGCCAAAATAAAGTACATCGTTGAAAATAACATGTTTAAATACATTCTATAATCAATATAGATTATAACCTAACCTAACAAAATATTGCTTTAGTTATTTACTCCAATACAAACTGACCCCCTTTTTACCCACTAAGTCAATACGTGAATATTCCGATGAAAGTAACTTCCGTTTTATGACGGTAGGTCACCGTTTACTTCCGGTCCGGACCGTGTTCCATGCTAAGTAATCCCATTCCGACCCACTTCCGTATTCAAATTCCTCCCGGCCGAATGTGAGTCGTTTTCCCTCCAACACATGTGATAGCTTCATTCATCTTGTATTACATAGAGGAAAAAGTGAATACTTTTTCAATATCGTCACAATCCCATTCAATTTTGGGTCAGAGTAGACGGATTTTTTAATTTACTTTATAATAAATGGTACATTGTTGTTTAAATATTATTCAACAATGAACTGTCCGGAATATATTTTTAATAAATGTTATGCATTAAAATTATATTATTTAAAAAGTAAAATACTATTATCTTTGAAATAGATGGAAAATAGTAATATGAAGTACTTCAGTCAAAAAATTTTCCACTATGTGAAATATTTTTAAACTGGATAATATTATATAGTCTACGTACCGTGACATTATCTCACATTCCAGCTGTAGCGGTGTAACTGAAAGAATTATTTTAATGATTTTATAATTATTAGATTTCCCCTATATATTTGGTACTGAATATTTTTGCTATAACCCCCCCCCCCCCCCACGTTGTCCTATCTATAATGTATCCACAGTAAAACTTCTTAAAATATTATGATAATATACCATGTTAGTTTTAACACAATCTATAATATTACTTTGCTACTCTATATTATGTATGACATGTAAAAGGTTCAATATTTCCAAGTCTCATGTGGTAGAAGTATGGAAAAGATCATACTTCATCATTAGACCTACCCAGTTTGCTGTGAGTTACACAAGGCCCCAGGACCTCCTTCACAATTAGACTCAGGATACAATGTCTCACTGTAAGAGGTATGGAGGGTTCACCCCTTAATACTTAGTAAAGAAAATACCACTATTCCAATTTTATTATACATAAAATGACTGTAAATTTTTAAATAAAGCACACTCCACCCTTCTTACTTGTTCATTATAAAACGCAGATTAGTTGTAATTGATATATTATTTGCTTTACTCTACTCTCTGAGTTGAACTTGAAAACTATACGACTTAAAATTTCCCAGCCAGACTCACACAACACTACTAAGATGGTCGTTTCCCTAACCACCAAGTCAACGCTGGGAGGTTGTCAGCCCTGTACTGTAGTAGACATGCAATTTTACCGTCAGTGGGCCTGTACCGGGTCGTTTTGACCGGTACATATTTTGTTTCGTTTCGTCATGGTCTGCCGGGCTGCCTGAGACCGCTCGTGCCCTGCGATTTGCTTACTCTGGTGGCCGTTGGCTTGGACTCGTTCGTTCCTTGTTCCAGCTTCGGTCAGGTTGGCCTGTCAGTTCACTTGTTTCTCAGCGGCCGATCGTCTAAACATGTACGGCTAGAGACTCCTTAAACGTAAGTGTTCATTTAGTAATTTCTAATTTCTAATCACCCTTTTGGTGAAAATACTTTGTTTAAATGATAATAATAATCGGGTTTAATGTTGTTTTCAGGGTATTGTTAGATTTATGTTCTCGTTCTAGATGTTTGTCAAGCTAGGTTAAAGCCATGTGCTCAAGGTTACCAGGTTACCGTTAATTTCTTTATTATACCTTGTTTTATGTTCAATTTTAGTTCTGTATAATTTCTGTTGAGCCTTTTTCAGTTGGAGTTATAGATTTACCATATTTTTGTTCATTGACAATAACCTAGCCTATCTGTTTAGTTTGATTTTCATTTATAACCTATTCCTTTCTGCATCAATAGCCTAGTTTTTCAGTTTGTCTTTTTCAGTTCCATATACGTAATTCTTTTATAATTTGTTAATTTGTAATTTGGTTTAAATCTTTTTCCTAACATAATCTTTGCAGCTTAAAATTGATCTTTTATTTTCTAGTGTGCTCCAATCATGTTCAATTTTGTGTGTTCTTGTTTTGTTTTGCCATTTCATGTTTATTAGTTGTTATGTGTATTATTTTTTTTTCTTGGCTGTCTTGTGTTTAATGTGCTGTGGTTTGGCCTTGCAGTCCAGGGTCCTTGAGTGGGACGTTTTCCCTCAGCCTGCCGTCCGGGCGAAGTTCGACCATCGACACTGCTAGCCTGGCCTGAGGACCATGTAAAGAGGACGTCTGTGACCCTGCTGCCCCACCTACATCTTTGGGTAGAAGTCTTCTGTCCTCAGGTCAGTGCGTTCCATGTTTTTCCCGGCGGCTGAGCTGGGGGTTGTAATGTGTGAAAAAAATTAATAAAAAAAAATTAAGAAGATGTTCTCCACTAGGCCACGCCCTTCATAAAAATGAACTGAACGTTTTCGTTGAACTTGAACGCAGCCAAGTGATTTTTATTTTGGCCATATATTTTTTTAATAGTGTATACTTGTTAATATTTATTGTTATTTATCTTAGACTAGTTTATTTTTGTGGTTATATTTTTTCTAAATTTTATCTCTGTTAGGCACTCTTGTTAAATTTGTTTGTGAACCATTAGTATTCGTGATAGCTCAATATTATGTATGTCTTCAGATTTTCTCTTTATACTGTTAAATTATGGTACTAGTTATTTTTATATTTAGGCCTAGTGTTAAAGTTAGTTAATGTTATTTATTTGTTGCGTGAATTGTAGTATGTTTTGAAGTGATTTTTTACTAGAACGGTACCGTTTTATATATTTTTTTAACTTGTTTAATTTTTAAAATCTTCACCAAAAGGGGATTATTTATTGTGTTTCTTTAACTTTCATTCGGAGCTGCCCAGGGATTCCGGCTTACTCCCTGGCCTCGTTGAAATCATGGGATGTGGGCTAAATTGCCGGGTTAATTGGTGTTGTCAAAATTTTTCTAAATTTTCAGTTTTTCTTAAAAGTTTTGTGTCTATAGCTTGCTGCAGATAGGCCCATGTAGTTTGTAATTGTTAAATGTGGTATTTATAGCGTTTGTTGTCAATTTGTATTTTCTTGTGATTTTTTGTGTTTCTTGTCATTTATTCAAGTGAATCTTGATATTGTGGCCTTCTGGCGTTTTTTGAATTGATTAATTATTTGTTTTCTTGAAAATAAATTAGTTTTGCTCAGCTGCCGAGTTTTAATTTGACCCTCCAACTGCCACCCGTGATCCCATTGCTTGACTGGTTTTGAGCCATCCCCCAGTTGGCACGACTTCCCGTTTTGGAGGGGGATGGGTCTCAGGCCAAAACATGCTTTTCTATTTCTACTCTTCGGTTCGTGTTTATTATTATAATGGTTATAGTAAAAACTGTAGGATTAAGGGCCAGTCTAGTGGACTATATGTTGATAATATAGGATTTTAAAATTTAAAACCATCAAGAATGACAAGTAAAGTTTCACATATTTAACTGTATAAATACTATAAGAATACTACTTTTTAACAAAACCCAACTTCAGGTGCATTAAAACAGTTCTTAACCTATCAAATGATACTTAAATGGTTAGGTACGATCATGATTAAGGACCAAGCCATTTAAATATAAACTCACGTTGTGGCCATTTTTCGTGGAGCGAACGGACCCTTTAAAATTTTTTTGTAAAAAGTGAATGTGACATTTCTAGGTAGTGATTGTTTAGTCAAAGGAACGCTAACCCTTTGAACAATCAACCCTAAGAAAGGGGAGGCTGACAGACATTAATGTAAAATATGTTCAAATCTAATATACACATTTTTTACTATTAACGATTCTATTACGTATAGTAATGTCATTAATCTGAAATGACACTTAAAAAACCACATTGAACATAATAAGTATTACGTTTTAAACATTCATACGTATTACTACACACTCCCACCATACATACAACGCCACTTTTAGTGTGAAAATATTGTTTTTAATAACAATAATACGATTAATCAATTAGCAAACCACGTAAGGTATGAATAAATAAATAAACTTTTTATTGCGTAGTAACAATTTTTAACATGTCATGCACTCGTCAACATAATATAAGTATAATATATAAAATTTATTAAAATTCTAAAATCAAACAACAAATTGTCATTCACCCCACATTCAAATACATATATTTCTAACACATTCATACAGCCACAATCACACTGCCTTTCTGTCCTGCTATTTAATCTTCCCAGCGGCTCATAATGAACTCATCCATAGAATAGAAAACTTTAAACACCAAGAAGTGTCTAAGTCGAGTTTTGAATTGAGTTTGGTTATTAATTGGAAATCCTTCAGTGAGTCTGTTGATTAGTCTGACACCAACCTGATGTGGCATGTGGTCTGATAGTGCCAATCTGTATTGATGTGTTCGGAGGTTGTCCCTGCCTCTAGTGTAGTATTGGTGAATGTTTCTGCCACGAATCGAGGAAGAACGTGATCTGCAGTATAGTATCACCTCATAAATATAAAGTCAAGGTAAAGTCAGCAATTCTAACTCCCTAAAAGAATTCCAGCACGACTCTCTGTGGTTCAATTTAGCAATTATTCTGACAGCCTTTTTTTGAAGTTTAAAAACTCTTTCAATTTTGCTTTTTGCGCAACCTCCCCAAATTCTCATTCCGTATGCCAGATATGAGTGCACCATGCCATAAGTAGGCCATGATTAAGACGTTAGGTGCACAGAACTTTGCAAGATTGCGCAACGCATATATGCCTGAAGCAACTTTACCACAAACGTGGTCAATAGGTCGTCCCAAATCATTCCCCTATCAAGGAACATTCCAAGGAATTTTGTAGAATTTACCACCTCTAAAAGAGTGTCATCCAAGAAGACATGAGATTGAGAATGGATTTCCTGCTGTCGGAGACAAAATTTTATTCGTCCCATAGTCCTAACCTCCCATAATCCTAGCCTCCCATAGCCCACTCTTCCCATATTCCTAGTCTCTAGTATTCCAAGCTTCCCACAGTCCTGTTTCCCATGCCCTAGCATCCCATTATCCTAACCTCCCATAATCCAATCCTCCCATAGTCCAAATATCTCATAGTCTTAGCTCCCATACCATCGTCACATCGTCACATTAAAACAAAATCGATTATCATTTCGTTATGTATCTTGTAGGTTCTATGTTTTTCTGTTTCCAAGTCTATATTGGACTTCTATTCTAGTGCCTTCCAAGCACAAGTCTCTCTCCTTGTCTGTGGCCCGAAGATGAGATATCGCTGATAGTCACATACCTCATGATAATCTCATTTTATGTCGAGGAAGTTTTCATAATGATGAGAAATCATAGTAGAAAGCCAGCCAATTCAACTGACATAATTTTTACGTGATATGTTTGAAACCCATAATGGCGGGGTCTCTAAGGAGAGGACCCAAGCAAGACAAATACACCGCCTTTGTCTGTCCTTAGACGATCGGTGATCTCATCGAACACTTCGCACGCGTGAGTAACTCACACTACTTGTTGTTAAGTATCTTCATGCAAAAGTACACAGTAATATAGAGTGAGAATATTCATGGTGTTGTGTCAAAGTTATGTCTATTGATTTTTATTTATTAATGTGTAATTATATATTTATGAAATGATACTAATTGTTTACTTGAATAGTATTGACATGAATTGTACAAGTTAAATATATAAAATAATAAAATAATTCTAAATAAATAATTATATTTAATATTGCTATTTTTACTGTGATCTACTATTCTCTATTACAGTTTTACCTCGAACTAACACACTTAACAAACTAAAATGCTGACAATTCGAGAATTTTATAGTAATTCAGCAACTAACAGAGCAGTAAGAGGGAGGGTTCCCTCGAGGAGACTGTTGCAGTATTTAGTAGGGTTAGATGTTACCACAGAAACCCGAAATGGCATCTCTTATTTAAGGAAATAGTAGTCACCGCTACTAAAGTATTCAGCTGTGTATCAAAGATAAACTGCTTAGTTATAAGACGTACTAACATATGCAACTAAATTAAGTTTAGTACTATGCAGAATAGTGACCCATTTCACCAGTAATTTATTGCAGCTGTCAAAAGACGATGTCATTTCGCAATACTAAAACTTAATTGTGACATACTAATTTAGATGGATTCAAAAGTTTGTATTTACTAATGAGCCATCACAATAGGCGCTGATAAGAATAAAGGGATAATTTACTTCCATTCATGTAACACACTTTCAATAAAAAAATGCTAATTTCTGCAAATTGGTTGATTCCCCTTTTTTGGTGCACATATATGTCTTGATTTTTGGCAAAAAAAGACGTAAACTGGATGTACGTCAAGTGACAATGTTGGCTTGTCTAGTATCGTTTTTGCGTCAAATGAATTACCTGTAAATATCATATCTCAAGATTCTCTGACAGGAATTGAGAGATTAAACCACCTCCCATACTTATTTTAATCCAATTAAAACTACAGTGGAGCCCCAACGTTGGGACCAAAGTGGGACGAGCCTCCTCTCCCTGGAACTGAGGCTATACGGGAGTCACATGGGGAACTGGAATATATAAAAATAATGCTAAGGGATGCTAGGGTTGGGTGGATTGATACAACTCAGCACCAGACTATTCGTCTGTCCACTGTTTAACAGAATAAAGAAGTAATATACTTTCTACTTATGAACTATACTTGAGACGTTTGGTAGTAATATTTAATATCGGTTTTTATGACTATATACGTATTCATCTTTAATCATTGTACAAATACACAGAGAAAATGGTAAATGGTTAAGTTAGTACACTCGTTGTGCTTCATCCTTAGAAGAAACGTCACGCGAGGCGATCAATTACCATCATCAGAGGAGTTGATTACCTTTGAAATTAAACTAGACTTTTAATCAATGCTACTTTCATACATAATTTCAATGAGTGAGCAACACCCTCAAATGTATCCTCATAAAAGAAGTGTTAGTTGAAAAGCTGAATCATTCCTTTGTATTTGTGATCGTAAGTGATATACTGGATATATTTTCGTTCGCTAGATAAAGGATCCACATTATTTTATTAATTGGGAGGAAGTATGATTGACATGAATCCTGTTCTAAGGAAAGGTAAGTGATATACTAGAGACATTTTCGTTCGGCTGTGTCGGTGATCCTGGAAGTGTGTGATTCCTGTATATACTAAGTGATATACAGGAATTTTGTTCGATGGGAGATGGAGTGGTACACGGATAGAATAGTGTACGGAAGTGTAGGTAATACAAAGGAGCCATGTTTGATGGAAGCCTATGAGATACGCTGTTTGATATGAGTGTGGGTGATCCACTAGAAGCGTGTTTAGTAGGAGGGTGGAAGGGAGGAGTCTGAAGTGTTCTTTACAAGAAAGTGAGACACGGCTAGACGTAGTGGAAGGTAATTATGTACATTAGTTGGCTGTTAATATTTTATGAATAATAGTCAGCGTAATTTTGAATGAGTGGTTAAAGTAACGTCTACACTACTAAATATCTCGCACGGATGAAGAACTAAAGTTATTAAATATAAAAGTACATGACGATATTTTGTGTTATTTGAAAAAAATTCTAATTGAATAATTTATTGTTGAAGAACCAGGGAGGTGGTTAATAAGGACTTACTAGTGGATGGTGCAAAATAAGTCGTATTCCAATACCTACAACTTAAAAAGCAACTGTACTACAACAAAGGCAAGAAAAGCCTAATAATAACAACCTTAAATCAAATTTCCGGACATTTAATTTAACAATTTATTGAAAATAAAACTATACTGTAATAAAACATAACTTGACTAAGGCGGTGTATTATAATGATATAAACATACTCTTCCATGTTTCTCATATGTGGACGGACATTGTCAAACATTGTATAATGATTCTGTTATTTATAACATAGAAAATATGCTTACTAAAAGTGAAAATGAAAAAATAAACATAGTGATTTGCAATTATTATAGCATTTTTCGTTTACTTTTTCATCTAGATCAAGAACTCCTGGAGTGGAACAGAAAAAGATATTCCTTTCCAGTTTATACTATTCAGTTGTCGTGTAGTGATCAGTTAAGAATTCTGATGTATTTACTCCCGAAAAGAATAGACGAAGTCAAACTAGTGGAGCCAGTCATGTATACGTGGTGCTAAGCATCTGGACACTAAACTAACTGGACACCTGGACTATAAACGATATTGAAAATTAAAGAATAGTAAGAAGAGTTGACATAAATTAGTTATAATGATTGCAGAGAAATTGAATAGCTATCGTTTTGGCAGCATTACAATGTTCAATTATTATTAATTTAAATTTAATGTTTTTCATAAAAAGTACTGAGGTATATTACCGTTTCAATTTTACAAATTAGAATTTAACATATCAATTTAGGTAATGACCATTAAATATGTAGATAATTTATTACAGTGACATCTCTACAGTACTTGAAGAATACTTGACATGAAAGACAGATAATGATATTGTCACATGTCATTGCTATTGGAAAGAGTACACAATAGATCGATGAATATCTACATTCCGTCATGTTTATGCCAAACATGTTACGCATTGTTTCAATTGTTGTAGTGTGGTAAGGTAATGTTGAGGCCTCTGCAGTGGTTGTTCACAATTGGGGGGTTCCACCCGCGGGGTGTGTCAACAGACATCTTCTTCACAATTATATCAGCGGTCCTTCAGTTGATAAATGCATCGGTGTCTTACAATCAATATTACCATAACAGCAAAGGTTCAGTTAACTACATACATATTGCCATACTCACTTCTTTCTTTATCTCTGGATTTGCTCACCTAGTCAAAACAAACTGTTCAAAAGCTTTTAACGTTCTTATTGACAAGTTGGAAAGAGCCTCCAGTTCTGGTATTGCATCCAATACTAGATTTGAAATATCAACCTTTACGGTCATATGTATTTTATTTACGTTGCGATCGTTGATCAATGGTTTAACAAGGTATAACTTTGTCCAAAATATTCTCAAAGATCTTGGAAACACCATAACGTACACTCCAATAATTCAACAGGCAATGATGATTCACAGCTTGACTTCGAAATTCTCTGCACTAAATGATCAGTTGAAAGCTGCATCCAGTCTCCCTGCCCACGAAGTCAGATCTGAGCTTGTCGGGATTTTCAAATCATATATCACACTTAGAGACGCCGTGGAACAAATCAACTCCTTCTTTGGACTTTTCAACATCCTTAATCTTACTTCTCGGCTATTTGTGATTGCATTCATCACATATTTCTTGTTGGTAAAATTTTCTGAATCAGCTCTGGGTACGGCGTATGTCGATATAGTGGTCTGCCTAACGGTTTTGATTGTAACACTTTATCAGTTGGAGATATGCTACAATTGCTATGTTGAGGTAAGAGGTATTTCACATGAAGATGCAGTTTTATAATTTAATCCTTTTAATTTAATAAAGTACCCAATACAGCTATGCTAAAAACGAATTTTATTCCGGAATATAACTTTAATTGCAGACGTAGAGTAAGTAGTATTTTCATTAGTCTTTTAGCTTTTAGGTACATCGTACAGATATTATGTTAAAAGATATATTTTCCTTAAAAATTGTTTAAAATGGTGTTAGTATTTTTATGTTTATTTTTTGGTATTACTTATAATTGCCGAAAGTCATTCAACTTAATCAAAATATCTTTAAGGTAAAAAAGTTGTGTAAACATTCAACAATCTGGAGGTGTACAGTAATTACAGCGAGTTAATTATAGTAATTAAACCACTAAAACGACAAAAAGGAATTGACTTCACTAACTTACAGACAGTTTACAAATGTAAAGGATGGGGAATTCACCTTAAAAAATTTTTTTGTTTATAAAGGAACCATTCTCTTTCATTGTTTTGTGTCATATTTAAATAAACTAAAGCTGTAAAGGAATTAAAATATATAATTATACACATAATTTTCCTATTTGTAATATTTTATAATTATATTTGGTGATATAGTGAACTGGAAAGTGTCAAAGCTTAACATATGTTTAAAAAACGTGGTTGTGTAGATACGTGCTATTTAGTTGATCAATTTACTCGTCTTTGACCAAAGTAATTACGATAAGCATATATAAGTAACTACGGTCAGCATATATCAATAACTACGTTTAGCATATCAATAACTAAGATCAGCATATATCAATAACTACGGTCAATATATATATCAATAACTACGTTTAGCATATCAATAACTAAGATCAGCATATATCAATAACTACGGTTAGTATATATCAATAACTACGTTTAGCATATCAATAACTAAGATCAGCATATATCCAATAACTTCGATCAGCATAAAGCAGTAACTACGATCAGCATATATCAATAACGATGATCAGGATATATCAGTAAATACGATCAGCATATACAGGTAACTAAGATCAACATATATCAGTAACTACGATCAGCATATATCAGTAACTACGGCCAGCATAACAATAACCACGATCAGCATATATAAGGAAATACGATCAGCATATATCAGTAACTACAATCAGCATATATACAGATACATGCACTTTTATATTTATTAGTTTAAGTGCATGCATCTGCAAAAAAATGGAAAAGACAAATGAGAACATGAGCAAACAAGACAATAACAGATTAGGCTACACACATTTTCTGTTAGAAGCAAATCACAAACTGAAAACAGGCTATTGGCACAGAATAGAAATATGCTAAAAATTAATATCAAATTAACACTCATCAATAAATACCTAGTTTAATGCACTTGACAAACTTTATGAAACATACAACACAGTAAATTAAACATAAGACTTATATAATGAGTAATGACAAAATAAAACATTGAGCACATGGTCTCGGAACTGATTTACGAACAAACCCAAAGAAAGAACACAGGAATCAATCTAACCAACTGAAATTGTAAGGTAAAAATAGTTATTAAAAAAAAGGTTTTCACCAAAAGGGTGATTAGATTTTTTGAATCAAAAACAAAATAATCAACTTACGTTAAGAGCAATTAGCCAGACATAGCTGCTGGTTCGGGTAGCTGAAGAAGACAAGAATATAGACCGAACAACCAGATAGACCTGCTGGTTCGGGTAGTTGAAGAAGACAAGAATATAAACCGGACAACCAGATAGACCTGCTGGTTCGGGTAGCTGAAGAAGACAAGAGTATAGACCGAACAACCAGATAAACCGAGAGCTGGAATCACGGAAAGACCAGAGTCCGAGCCAATGGTCACGAAAGTAACATATCGACAGCGCAAGAGTGATCTCAGGCAGCCTGACAAACCAAAACAAAAAGTAACCAAACAAAACAATGTATCGGTCAAACGACCCGGTCCAGTACATATCATGTCTCTGCTTTTAAAAATAAGACACCTGAAAGATCTAATGTAGCTAAACACCTTCTAAACTGTACCCACAGTTTGAATAAAATAGATGAAAATGTAAATATTCTAAAAGTTTATATTAAGGGAACGAACATAAGTAACAGCCAATAGGAATTGACGAATATCTGCCGCCATTTTGACGATTCAAGCCAATGAGGTCACGTGATCATAGTCCCATAAATGTAGTTGTTGAACACTATTTCCCATTCTTTTGTGAATCCCTTTGGTCAGAGGAAGGTGAGCGTGGTTCACCGAAATCGATCACCAAAATATTTGTGCCTTTTGTATTGTAATATATTTGTGCATTTTGTGCTTATATTGTAATATATTTGTGTTGTGTGACGTTTACTTGTACTGTAAATGTTTGATGTATACGTTGGTCTGTTTTTAAATAACTAATTTTAAAAATTGTACAATAATGAATATAATTTTGTATCCTGTTATTTACTTACCGTATACAATATAAAGTGATCTTCTGTCTCAAATCTAAGTCCAATCCATCGAGCTATCTAAGACCTTGCTCACTGATTCTATTTATGCTGGCTCATCCCTCCGTAAAACAGGGGAGGAGACACTCTGTACAATACAACAAGACAGTAACAAGACAAGTACGTTGTACTAACTGCATTGGGTGAGTTGGGGATTCGGATCTTGGAACTTGAGTTCCACTGACCACCAAGCCGGCCCATGCACCTAATATATATTGGTAGACACCTATAACATCAACAATACATTGACGAATAACTAAATAAAAGTTAGAGTTAACTATCTGATTTTGAAATTTATCTAGAAAACAAGTTTCTATTTAATAACGTAACTATAGTGTTTATGGCAGTTTATAGTTTTACTGCATTCTAGTAAGAATGTCCCTGTTATCCTACGGATTCTATTTACAAAAAAACTTACTGGAAATTGCAAAAAATGTCTTATAGAATGTAATAAATAAAAAGTAATTAACGTTTGAACTTTTCCTTATTTTTCAACTCAACTGAAACTTCTGAAGCCAAAACATTGTGTAACATCTACTATTGTGCAGAAATGCTTCACAAAATAATTATAAAACACGTACAATCCTCATTATTTATTTTTAATTATTTTTTAGGCAAGAAAAACTGTTCTGCTTGCTCATAAAATCACTGTCCGAGACACTTCCATGGAAGAGGTAAGCAGTTTAATAAATGTTTGATGTACACGTTGGGTTGTTTTTAAATAACTAATTTTAAGATTTGCACAACAACATTGATAGTTTTGTATTGTGTTCTTGTCATACAGTTTTTTATGATTTCTTATTTATAAAATAATTATTATTGAAGTCATAATTATCACCTAGATTGTTATCTCAATAATTTACGTGTTTAAACTATATTTCAACCATTTCCTCTTGAATCCCATTTTAATAAAACAACATTATTTATACAAAATAAGATATGATTATATATATATATATATATATATATATATATATATAAATCGTATGGCTTGTCATCCACCATCTATTAATTAAAAAAACAGCAGTAAGATAGATATTTGTTTTGTAAAGATCCATAACGCATGCTGTATATTTAAAATATAAGTTGATCTCCCATCACAAAGCTAAATCCAATCCATATATCCATCTAAGGCCTGCCTCACTGATTCTATTTATGCTGTCTAATCCCTCCGTAAAACAGCGCAGGGAAATCTGTACCTATGTGATCCATTGTTTGGATAGACTCCCACAATCACAAGACTGATCTAGTTTCAATACCCATTCATATTTCCAGTATTTACATTGCTGCACCAGTTCGGAACGATGGGAGGAGGGGGGGCGGTGATGCTGTTCGCGTCCACAGCAAACCTTTAAAGCTGTACGTACCCCCATGGGTAGTTCTAAACGAGCAACATACCTGGTAACTGGACTGTCACGACATAGTGATTTCCCATCTATGGCAGCTACCAGATAAAATATGAATAGACTTATAATACACTTAAATTAATCAATAACATGACCAGTTAACAGTTAAACGTGTTTGGTCTAGGCTACAAGTTACATGCGACAAAGATCACAAGTAGCTGAATAAACTAATGGTTAGGTCAGAGAATATTTGGTTTATTATAAATAATATATAAAGTTTAGATTTTTATTTTATTTATTATTGCAAGAGGTAATAAAATATACTATTCGATATATACCTTCAGGTTTAATTTTAATCCGTAATTATATATTGTGTACCTATGAGTATGCCAATTTGTCTCTTTTAGCCCTAAAATAAAATTCATAAGAGGTTTAAGTATAAGATCCCTATTAAATTTGTGGTTAAGTGGTAGAGAGGACTAAATAGTACTAACTTCCCCACATAAATTAAAGGCATTTTTCATTTCCATTTCATTTCATTTTCATAATTTTCTCACCAGTAGGCTAAAGAATTTCTTCATTAATATTTATTCTCTTGCCAAGAGGGTTAGTCCGATAGAATATCTCTTCATAAGATATATTAATTAATTTAATACCTTATTTTATACTTTCCCACGAGCATTGACGTGAAATTACTTTACTGATATAAAAATGTATATCTACCGAATTATAGTTTCCTACTATTTGGTATGCTGACGGATTATATAATTTACTATTAAATTATTTTACTGTTTATATTTACAGGTTAAAAATATTTCACATAACGACATAATTTATTTTTGGTACTTTGGTTACACTAATAAGGTATAAAACCATTTTTGATGTAACTAAAGGATTGATTTAGTGTAACTAAAGGATCGATTTAGTGTAACTAAAGGATTGATTTAGTATAACTAAAGGATTGATTTAGTGTAACTAAAGGATTGATTTAGTATAACTAAAGGATCGATTTAGTGTAACTAAAGGATCGATTTAGTGTAACTAAAGGATTGATTTAGTGTAACTGAAGGATTGATTTAGTGTAACTAAAGGATTGATTTAGTGTAACTAAAGGATTGATTTAGTGTAACTAAAGGATTGATTTAGTGTAACTAAAGGATTGATTTAGTGTAACTAAAGGATCGATTTAGTGTAACTAAAGGATCGATTTAGTGTAACTAAAGGATTGATTTAGTGTAACTAAGGGATTGATTTAGTGTAACTAAAGGATTGATTTAGAGTAACTAAAGGATTTATTTAGTGTAACTAAAGGATTGATTTAGTGTAACTAAAGGATTAATTTAGTGTAACTAAAGGATTGATTTAGTGTAACTAAAGGATTGATTTAGTGTAACTAAAGGATTGATTTAGTGTAACTAAAGGATTGGTTTAGTGTAACTAAAGGATCGATTTAGTGTAACTAAAGGATCGATTTAGTGTAACTAAAGGATTGATTTAGTGTAACTAAGGGATTGATTTAGTGTAACTAAAGGATTGATTTAGAGTAACTAAAGGATTTATTTAGTGTAACTAAAGGATTGATTTAGTGTAACTAAAGGATTAATTTAGTGTAACTAAAGGATTGATTTAGTGTAACTAAAGGATTGATTTAGTGTAACTAAAGGATTGATTTAGTGTAACTAAAGGATTTAGTGTAACTAAAGGATTGATTTAGTGTAACTAAAGGATTTAGTGTAACTAAAGGATTGATTTAGTGTAACTAAAGGATTGATTTAGTGTAACTAAAGGATTGATTTATTATAACTAAAGGATTGATTTAGTGTAACTAATGCATTGATTTAGTGTAACTAAAGGATTAATTTAGTGTAACCACTCAACAGATGAAAAAACGCCTAATATATCAACAATATTAATTAGTTAATTATTATAGCTAAAGAGTGATTGTTAACTATACTTTTTCCGTTAAAGGAAGTCAATGACGAGTTTTATAAGTGGGTGTTTCACTTTCTGTACAGATCGAGATGTTTTCTCTCGTTATGTTGAACAACCCGGTTAAGCTCACAGCTGCTGGTATCTTCAACCTGGACCGTGGCTTAATCACAAAGGTAGGAAACCCGATTTATTGTATTTAAGAAGAAATCATTTTCAATCAAAACTGTAATTGAAATTATTGTCCGAAGTAAATATATATAAGGTTAAGTATGCTATGATACACTGAGATTACTCACTTTAAACAAAATGCTATAATTTAATATACAATAACATAAATCATAAACTTAAAGCTTGTCAATGACCTTAATTAATTATAAGGACATGTATATCATTACTACTATCAGGGGGAAATGGTACCAAGTAACTGGCACAAACTTTATGCCTTTCCCTTTGTTATGTTACATTGTTTAAAACATGTACAAAGCTTCTTAAAGAAATAATTATGAAATAGTTCAGTGTATTGATTTTAATTTATTTATAAAAACGGAACCGGTAATCAATTACCCAACCACTGCTAAACAATCTCACCATGAAACTATATAATATTATATGAAAGTTTCGTTCGTGTCACATATTAATGGTGAATATGAGTATATTGTTGAATTGAATTAAAATTAAAGGATGTAAAAACACACCTAAATAAAAACAGAACTTCAATTAAATAAATGTCTAATGAATATACAGACTAAACACTTATTCTATTTCAATAAAAGAATGGAAAAAATTAATTTTAAAAACCGCTTACCAATTAATCACATAGCCAGATTTTATTTAAACAACATTCAGCAACTTAAGTCGTGGCTTTCTGCCATCAGCTTCCAGCCCCAACTTACTGGTGTGACATCTAAAATATTGTTTAATTTAATTTGCATGTTTACTGAAAATTTAATAATAACCATTAGAATAAAGCTTGAAAATGCATTTTGAAATATTTTCCGGACTGCAAAACTAAACTGGTTTTCGGAGAGCTAGGTCCACCCACAAGCCAAAGGTCGGTGCTTCACTCGTTGGACTAAGTTCACGCAGTGTAGATCGATGTGAACTGGTGAATGAAAAAAAAAGAAAAAAAAAAAAAAAAAAAACTGTACATACATAATGTGTACTATTTGTTTAGGCTACAATGGGGTCTGTGTGACATCTCTTATCATTGCTCTACAGCTAAAGAACGCGCACATCCCCAAATATGCTGGCCCAGTTGACGTCATCTCTACCATTTCTGCTAGTACTGTCTACATTGTATATACCAAATGTTTCCTATGTGTGTAGGCTACAATGGCGTCTGTGACATGTATCATCCCTGAATTTGCTGGCCCTGGCGATGAAAACTATAACATTCATGCTAGTACTGTCTACACTATATGTACCCAATGTGTGTAGGCTACAATGGCGTCTGTGACATGTATCATCCCTGAATTTGCTGGCCCTGGCGATGAAAACTATAACATTCATGCTAGTACTGTCTACACTATATATACCCAATGTGTGTAGGCTACAATGGCGTCTGTGACCTGTCTCATCGTTGCTCTACAACTGAAGGACGTGCACATTGCTAACTCTGCTGGCCCTGTTGACGTCAACTCTACCATCCCCTTACATACCTAATGTTTCCTATGTTTGTAGGCTACAATGGCATCTGTGACCTGTCTCATCGTTGCTCTACAACTGAAGGACGTGTACATCCCCGACTCTGCTGGCCCTAGTGATGTCAACTCTACCATCCCCGTATATACCTAATGTTTCCTATGTTTGTATGCTACAATGGCGTCTGTGACTTGTCTCATCGTTGCTCTACAACTGAAGGACATGCACATTCCTAACTTTGCTGGCCCTGCTGACTTCAACTCTACCATCCCCTTATATACCTAATGTTTCCTATGTGTGTACAATGGCGTCTGTGGCTTGTCTCATCGTTGCTCTACAACTGAAGGACGTGTACATCCCCTACTCTGCTGGCCCTGGTGATGTCCTCTACCATCCACGTATATACCTAATGTTTCCAATGTTTGTAGGCTTCAATGGCGTCTGTGACTTGTCTCATCGTTGCTCTACAACTGGAGGACGTGTACATCCCCGACTCTGTTGGCCTGGTGATGTCAACTCTACCATTCCATATACCTAATGTTTCCTATGTGTGTAGGCTACAATGGCGTCTGTGGCTTGTCTCATCGTTGCTCTACAACTGAAGGACGGACGTGTACATCCCCGACTCTGTTGGCCTGGTGATGTCAACTCTACCATTCCATATACCTAATGTTTCCTATGTGTGTAGGCTACAATGGCGTCTGTGACATGTATCATCGTTGCTCTACAACTGGAGGACGTGTACATCCCCGACTCTGTTGGCCTGGTGATGTCAACTCTACCATTCCATATACCTAATGTTTCCTATGTGTGTAGGCTACAATGGCGTCTGTGACATGTATCATCATTGCTCTACAACTGAAGGACGTGCAGATCCACAACTTTGTCGACCCTGGTGATGTCAACTCTACCATTTCTGCTATTGCCGTCTAAGCTGTAGATAGCTAAAGTGTCGTGTGTCAGAAAGTGATTCGATACTCAATCTTCACGTGAATAGTGTGGTTTTCATTGAAGATGCCATGTGACTGTTTATCTTGGCATGATTTCAAACAGCGGGAATTCAAGCTTTGTCACGTGAAAAAAAGAAAAAAAAACGCACGTGTGGCCGTACCAGAAGGTACATTCTCACACTAATTTTAAGTAACTGAGCTGTTGTTATGACCATGCAGAACTCTGTGAAATAACAAAAGGTCAGCCACAGTTCGTCAGCCACAGTACGTCAGTCTGAGAGTGTTGGAGAGAGATAGATAGATAGATAGAGAGAGAGAGAGAGAGGGAGAGGGAGAGGGAGAGAGGGAGAGAGAGAGAGAGAGAGAGGGAGAGGGAGAGAGGGAGAGAGGGAGAGAGAGAGAGGCAGGGGGAGAGAGAGAGAGAGAGAGAGAGAGAGAGAGAGGAGAGAGAGAGAGAGACAGAGAGACGGAGAGAGAGAGAGAGAGAGAGAGAGAGAGAGAGAGAGAGAGAGAGAGAGAGAGAGAGAGAGAGAGAGAGAGAGAGAGAGAGAGAGAGAGAGAGAGAGAGAGAGAGAGAGAGAGAGAGAGAGAGAGAGAGAGAGAGAGAGAGAGAGAGAGAGAGAGAGAGAGAGAGAGAGAGAGAGAGAGAGAGAGAGAGAGAGAGAGAGAGAGAGAGAGAGAGAGAGAGAGAGAGAGAGAGAGAGAGAGAGAGAGAGAGAGAGAGAGAGAGAGAGAGAGAGAGAGAGAGAGAGAGAGAGAGAGAGAGAGAGAGAGAGAGAGAGAGAGAGAGAGAGAGAGAGAGAGAGAGAGAGAGAGAGAGAGAGAGAGAGAGAGAGAGAGAGAGAGAGAGAGAGAGAGAGAGAGAGAGAGAGAGAGAGAGAGAGAGAGAGAGAGAGAGAGAGAGAGAGAGAGAGAGAGAGAGAGAGAGAGAGAGAGAGAGAGAGAGAGAGAGAGAGAGAGAGAGAGAGAGAGAGAGAGAGAGAGAGAGAGAGAGAGAGAGAGAGAGAGAGAGAGAGAGAGAGAGAGAGAGAGAGAGAGAGAGAGAGAGAGAGAGAGAGAGAGAGAGAGAGAGAGAGAGAGAGAGAGAGAGAGAGAGAGAGAGAGAGAGAGAGAGAGAGAGAGAGAGAGAGAGAGAGAGAGAGAGAGAGAGAGAGAGAGAGAGAGAGAGAGAGAGAGAGAGAGAGAGAGAGAGAGAGAGAGAGAGAGAGAGAGAGAGAGAGAGAGAGAGAGAGAGAGAGAGAGAGAGAGAGAGAGAGAGAGAGAGAGAGAGAGAGAGAGAGAGAGAGAGAGAGAGAGAGAGAGAGAGAGAGAGAGAGAGAGAGAGAGAGAGAGAGAGAGAGAGAGAGAGAGAGAGAGAGAGAGAGAGAGAGAGAGAGAGAGAGAGAGAGAGAGAGAGAGAGAGAGAGAGAGAGAGCATTTATTATTGAAATTGATTTGGAACTAATATAAAATCATTAATATCTAATTAACTATTTAGTATTGGAAAATCTATTTGCTTTTTATGTAGATAACATTTTATTCGGGTAAACATCTAGAATTACGATTTCTATATATGTAAAATCATAGGGAATAAAGTTCTTATAGAGAAAAAGTGGTCTGTCACACATAATGTGCTTGAAGATCTCAGCATTTATTGTTAATGAAGATTAAATTCATTTATTATTAATGTGTATGTATGAGTATAGAATGTTTAAGACACGCATTTAATTTTACTCACAGATATCTCATAATATGGTTGGTTTTAAGCAAACAGAGAACAATTAGTTCAAATAATAAAATACCAATTTACTCACAATTGAATTGTTTTTATTAAGTACAACTTTGATTTATGAAAAATCTTTGTAAGATATGTTAATTATAGACATTGGCTGTTAGTAAGTTTAAATGGCTTAGTTAATCAATGTTAGTTAATTAATATATCAATGGACGTTTTGCTATGCTGTAGAGTACATTATTTTTGTTTTCAATTAAATGTAATAACATGCTCGATATATTGATGGGCTATTAACATTATATTGTTTAATCGTTATTGTAGTAGACTTGATTGTATTAAAGAATTGATACTTTCATCAGATCTAAGAAACCATTCTCTTACCTAACACTATGATCCTATTACCACTTAAATCCAAAATTAGCTGGAAAACCCTTAGTAATGACAAGGCATCATGTAAAGGCATTCTTATATAACCCATAGTAATGACAAGGCATCATGTAAAGGCATTCTTATAAAACCCATAGTAATGACAAGGCATCATGTAAAGGCATTCTTATAAAACCCATAGTAATGACAAGGCATCATGTAAAGGCATTCTTATAAAACCCATAGTAATGACAAGGCATCATGTAAAGGCATTCTTATATAACCCATAGTAATGACAAGGCATCATGTAAAGGCATTCTTAAATAACCCATAGTAATGACAAGGCATCATGTAAAGGCATTCTTATAAAACCCATAGTAATGACAAGGCATCATGTAAAGGCATTCTTATAAAACCCATAGTAATGACAAGGCATCATGTAAAGGCATTCTTATAAAACCCATAGTAATGATAAGGCATCATGTAAAGGCATTCTTATATAACCCATAGTAATGACAAGGCATCATGTAAAGGCATTCTTATATAACCCATAGTAATGACAAGGCATCATGTAAAGGCATTCTTATATAACCCATAGTAATGACAAGGCATCATGTAAAGGCATTCTTATAAAACCCATAGTAATTACAAGGCATCATGTAAAGGCATTCTTATAGTAATGACAAGGCATCATGTAAAGGCATTCTTATAAAACCCATAGTAATGACAAGGCATCATGTAAAGGCATTCTTATAAAACCCATAGTAATGACAAGGCATCATGTAAAGGCATTTTTATAAAACCCATAGTAATGACAAGGCATCATGTAAAGGCATTCTTATATAACCCATAGTAATGACAAGGCATCATGTAAAGACATTCTTATAGTAATGACAAGGCATCATGTAAAGGCATTCTTATATAACCCATAGTAATGACAAGGCATCATGTAAAGGCATTCTTATAAAACCCATAGTAATGACAAGGCATCATGTAAAGGCATTCTTATAGTAATGACAAGGCATCATGTAAAGGCATTCTTATAAAATTAGCCTCATTGTAATAACTTAAATTATTATGTGATGATATTTTAAATATTAAAATTCTGTTTCTAAGATCTTGAGGAAGGTTTGAGTATATTTATGGGATATTTGGTAGTGTTAAGTATATGGTGTTTTGAACATTTGTTCATTAGCATCATAGTTTGCGGGCATCTCTCAGATATCCAAGTAAGAGGGCTTCTACTGATAGTCACAACTATAATGTTGTATTTCTTTTGATCGTTCTGTGATTAATAATACTTTGACAGTTTTAAAATAAATATCAACATCCCAGAAATCTGTCGGTCAGTATAAAGACTTTCGTTGACAATTGAATTAAAAAATGTATATCTTTTTATCAACCCTGTTATTGATTTTTGGAGCATGCGTACACTTAAATCTGCACTACCTCAGATATTATCTGGGTACAGTGGAGTTGTAGTAGAGAACTCCTCTAGTGATAATAACAATGCTTGGAATTTCTCTCTTGTTACTATTCCTTTAAATGGAAAGGAACTCTAAGGTATGGCCCAAAGGACAAACGTTAGAGTTAAATTGTGTATAATCTTCAGCTAGATAACTCTGATGACGTTGATATTGTGGTACGTCTACTTGCTTGAGGAGAGTTTTAACTTATAAATATATATATTTATAAATTTGATTAAACTAAATTTATATTAATTAGAACCTATTACATAATTCTACAACAACTATTAGGTCTATAATTAATGAATATAATACAAACAATAATGCGTATTAACATAAAATATATTATGTGCTATGAATACTGAAATAATATTCATAAATATAACAGTGTTTGGGAACTATAACTAATTTCATTACACTTCCTGTAAGTAAGTCAAAATTACTTAAGACTTGTTTATTATGTTTTTGTAAGAAGAACGTAATAATTACTACAGCCCAAATACGAGGAATCATTAACAATATTTCATTATTAGTTTTGAATACTTAATTTTTTAATAGCTTTCATAATACTGTACGTTATAATTTGTGTTACTGTGATAAAAAATTTTGTGAATTATAATATTTATGTAGTCAAAGAGCATGGCCAACATTAAATTGAATGGAATATTTTCTACATAAAAACTACTCTGATTTAAATACAATGTACAAACATAAACTCTTAAATTTATTTAAATTTATACACAAAAGACATTTTGAACGTTGAATGAATTTATGTATACCATAAATTGTATCTCCTATACACAAGTATGTTCCATATACATAATACAGATAACTTACGGCGAAATGTCTGGCACATCAAGTAATGGCTCACATACGCACCTCTACATCTAAATCTGTCCACTATTCCTGTGCTTACACTACTATGAGCCCCCCTCCCCCCCAGCTACATACCGGGGCACTACTGTATGTCAGTCGGTATATGTTTAGCTACACATACTTCCGATCAACATTCTGTTACAAAAAATAACGTATGTGTACGTGGATAGTTCAGAAAAATGAGGAATTTTAAAGTTAACAAAAATAACAAATGCTTTTTAAAATGGTCAAAATAAAACTTTATCAACTGGCCGAATAAATTGTCGTCAAATGAGTTTCATGAATACAAAAAGTGTATTATCATGACGAGAACACAGTGAATTATTCTCGTCATGAATTTCACAGAATTAATCACTGACGAGTTACTTCATTCCAGGGAATGTAATTGCAATCCATTATGCCATTTTAGTCGCAATAGCTAAGTCAGGGAAAATTATAAATCGTCTAACAAATGTTTGAAGCAAGATATCCGTAATACTAGATTCATTCATAACGATTCAAGAGTATATATCAACTATGAATATTGTCATGTCACAGTGAAACTGCAATCAGCGATTGAAATAAGGCTTCTGAAACATCGTACAATTCACAGACGTCTTCCAATAACAATTTGTATTCGTTTCTAAACCAGATGAAAATCGATTATCGATCCTTCTGTAACATATTTGAATTTCATTTTACATTCAATCGTTATTAATTAAAGTTAATACAGACATTTTAAAAGCAACCTTGGAAGCTCTGTATCAAATGGCACGAACTATTTATTATTTAGTTGAATTAAAGTATATCACCTTAAAAGAATAATATAAATTATATTGGCAGAAGTAGTTGAGTTTTATATATATATACATATCACAATATGTTTATTGTTAAAACATTGTTGATACATATACCTGCTACTGTAGGTACCTTGTTGTCGCACTTGAACTCTGACCCCTCCCCCACCTCAGGCGGGAACACTCCTCCTCCCCCTCTTCCCGATAATCTCTGACAAATACTTAAACCATACCATAAACATCTAAAGGCAGCTTATGTTAATGCCCAATCTTTAATCTACCATTTTGATGAATTTTTAACAATTATTTTTAGTACTAATTTATTTGATCTTATATTTATATCTGAGACTAGGCTGAAACCTCACATTAATAATAAATCAGTCAAATTACCAGGCTATTGCATTCATCGAAACGTTCGTCTCCACAAGGGGAGTGGAGGTGTTGCCATCTACGTCAAGTCTCACCTGTCTAGTTACATATTGCATGCCTCTGACACATCTAGAGAAGGAAGGCCTGAATATATGTTCTTAGATATGAGCGTTAATGGAACGCATATCCTTGCTAGTGTATGCTATAGAGCTCCAAATCTTCGTATCTTTCTGAATATGAGGAATCTCTTCAAGTCCACATGGCTCGCTACAGCCATGTCTTAGTGATGAGGGACCTGAACTCTGACTTACATGGACCTGTTACTTATGATCAGACATACTTAGCTACTATGTTACTTTCCTCTAACATGACAATACTACAACTGGATGCCACTCACCATACTGCCACTGCTGACACTTGGCTTGACATCATGGCCGTTACTGACCCGACCTTAGTTGCACACCACGGACGACTCTCTGCTCCTGGTCTTTCAAAATACGACCTTATCTTTCTTGTTTATAAACTTTAAAAAACCACCAAAGATTAAGCCTGAATTCATTCAATATTGTAACTACGGTTTAATAAACCATTAATCTCTATTGTCGGATGCGGCAGCGCTGCCCTGGAATGAAGTGTTATCATCTAACAATATTAACTTCATAGTGCATAAATTTAACTTTATACTATCCAATTTTTTTGATGATCACGCCCCAATGATTAAAAAGCGAGTTACTAAAGGACAAGCTCCTTGGCTTACTGATCATATTCGCCTTTTGCAAAAGCAAAGAGACTCAGGTTTTCGCGTGCTAAGCGAACAAAATCTGCCCATGACTGGGCTATTTATAAACGGCTAAGAAAAAGAACTCAACAGAAAATAAGAAATTCTAAGATCAGATTTTATTTTAATTCCTTTTCTCAAAATCTTTCTACAAAAATATTATAGTCCAAACTTAAAGAGCTGGGAATTGGAAAATCCAAGCAGGAACCCACAATTTCTTTTGACGAATTCTCTCAATGATTTCTTCGTTAATGTCCCTGTTGATATGTCTGGTGAACGTAGATACGTCACTGAGCTTGAGAATACCCAACTGGGGCCCCCCACCGTCAGTTTTATTTTGCACCTGTAACTGAGGCTGACGTGTTTAAAGCTATCATGAGGATGTCCAGTGGCGCTGTCGGAGCTGGCAATATTCCTATCCGATTTATTAAAGATACACTACTTGTTACTCTGCCCATAATAACTAAAATATTTACCGTATCTTTAAACTCGTCTACTTTTCCTGTTCATTGGAAAGACGCAGTAGTACGTCTATTGCAAAAATGCTCCTCGCCTAAATCTCCTTCCGATTTTAGGCCTATCAGTATACTTTCCGCTCTTTCCAAATGTCTTGAACTAGTCGTACATCAACAATTTATGTCATGCCTGGATCAAAACCAAGTTTTGTCGAAATATCAGTCTGGCTTTCGTTCCAATCATAGCACTACTACTGCACTTCTTAAGATCACTGATGACATTAGGCTAGCCATGGATAAGAGACTCGTTACTATTTTAACTTTATTTCGATTTTTCAAAAGCTTTTGATTGTGTCTATCATCCTTTGCTTCTCATGAAATTACAAATGGCCGGTTTCTCCGATGGTTGTGTTAACTGGGTTAAGTCATATCTTACTGACCGACAGCAACTTGTGAGGGCAGGGGATGCTGAGTCGGAGTGGAGGCCCGTCACACGAGGGGTTCCCTAAGGCTCCGTCCACGGTCCTTTGTTATTATCCCTGTACATCAACAATATTACTGAAGTTATTTATTACGCTAAGTTCCACTTGTACGCTGATGATTTACAAATATACTATCATTTTCCTTCCTATTAAAGATGCAAATGCTTCTGTATCTTTGATCAACGAGGACATTGACTCAATCACTATATGGGCACAGAAACATGGACTAAAACTGAACGAGACTACAACTCAAACCTTGGTGTTAGGGACTCGACAGCTTCTTTCTAAAATTGATTTTCAATTTTTTCCTAAAGTAAAACTGAACAACTACGAACTGGAATACTGTGACAAGGTGAACAACCTTGGTCTTATTATCAACAATACACTGACGTGGAATGAAACTGTTTCTACTGCTTGCAATAGAGTGTTTGCTGGTATCCATAGTTTAAAACCTTTTGCTTTATTCCTTCCATACAATGTTGAAGTCATGCTTGTGAAGACTCTTGTGTTACCTCTCTTCAACTACTGTGACGTAGTCATTAACGATATGACTGTTGAGCTCTCGGAGAGACTGCAACGTGCACAGAATTATTGTATCCGTTTCATTTTCAACCTAGGACGATATGATCGTGTTACTCCTTATTTTGAGCGGCTAAGTGTTTTGAAACTGAGAAATCTCTGTGAATACCATATCCTTACTTTGTTGTATGTTATCATCAGATCAAACTTACCACCTTATCTCTCCGAAAGATATTCTTTCTTGTCCCAGATTAGTTCTCATTATACACGAAGAGAAGCTATACTTCTATCGATTCCACAACATAGAACTACAATTTTCAATCAATCCTTTTTAGTCACTTCATGTCGTTTGTGGAATTCTCTCTCTGATAATTTGAAGGTTATTGAAAACCGTGCCCGCTTTGGGTTGGAGGTCAGGAAATTGTTGCTTGAACTGCAGTAGTGGGGGATTGGCTGCGATGGGTGGGCATGCATGTGAGCGGACCATGTATGAGTGATAGTTGTGAATGAACTTAAATAGTGTAAAATTTATTCATTGTCCATGCTGTATTATGTAAAATTAATCTTTTTAAGTTGTTTTGTTTATGTATTTTTGATTCATTTTTGGCTTTTGTATCATAATCTTAATATACTACTTTTTTTGTGATTAAGTGGTAGAGAGGACTAAATAGTCCTAACTTCGCAAAATAAATAAAGGCACTTTTAATTTCATTTCATACATATAAAAATATTTAGAATCTTCAATTATTCTTTTATATCCACGCGACATAGTGAGGTGAGGGTTCATCCGCGAAAGTTAGAGTGACGGGGGATGTGTTGCAAGGTAATGAGCCCTACAGACCTACGTTCCTTGCATAATTGATGAGTTTTAGTGTTAGAATAACTGCCAAGACCGGTGTTACTGACCTACCGCCCACTCATACAAGCACGGTGTTACTGACCTACCGCCCACTCATACAAGCACGGTGTTACTGACCTACCGCCCACTCATACAAGCATGGTGTTACTGACCTACCGCCCACTCATACAAGCACAGTAATACTGACCGATCGCCCACTCATACAAGCATGGTATGAGGTTACTGACCTACCACCCACTCATACAAGTACGGTGTTTTAGACCTACCACCCACACATACAAGCATGGTGTTTTAGACCTACCGCCCACTCATACAAGCACGGTGTTACTGACCTACCACCCACACATACAAGCACGGTAATCACTTTTGATCATGAATCTACTGATACTTACAGACTTGAATGAACACGGATTCGTCCAGCGTACAGCTATCTGTCACATCAAGTATAAAAGATAATGAAGGCAATCGTATCTATTCCTAATTAGTTTTATAGATAAAATGTACAAAATACACGTACAGTGGGTACTGACCCCCCACCCGCCCCTACACGTATAGTGGTACTGACCCACCCACCCACCCCTTCACGTACAATGGTACTGACCCACCCACCCGCCCCTACACGTATAGTGGTACTGACCCACCCACCCCACCCCTTCACGTACAATGGTACTGACCCACCCACCCGCCCCTACACGTACAGTGGTACTGACCCACCCACCTACCCCTACACGTACAATGGTACTCTCTCTCTCTCTCTCTCTCTCTCTCTCTCTCTCTCTCTCTCTCTCTCTCTCTCTCTCTCTCTCTCTCTCTCTCTCTCTCTCTCCCTCCCTCCCTCCCGCCCTCCCACGCCCGCCCTCTTAAACGCGTACAGAGCTACTGAAACATCCACCCCGCCAGATATGTCCAGTGCTATTGGCTCACCCACACTCCCAGATGTTTCCAGAGTTATTGAAGAGAAATGTACAGTGCTACTAGCTCATCCACCCTACCAGACGCGTACATTGATACTGACCCACCTAAGGGCCTAGATAATAAGAGTGCTACTGACCCATCCGCACTCCCAGACGCTTATAGTGTTTCCGACCCACTCAACCTCTTAGATGTGAACTTTGCTATTGTCTCACCCGACTCCCAGACATGATACTAGCTCACCCACACTCCCAGAAGCGTACAGTGCTACTGACCTACCCACACTCCCAGACGCGTACAGCGCTACAGACCACTCGCCCTCCTAGATGCGTACTGTGCTACTGACTCATCCGCCCTCCAAGGCATGTCAGTTCTACTAGCCCACCCACCCTTCTAGATGCGTAGAGTGCTACTAACCCACCTACCCTCCCAGACATGTCCAGTGCTACTGGGCTACCTACCCTTTCAGATGCGTACACTGTTACTGTCCATAGGTAGAGATATTGATCCACCCACACACTACCCATACACGTAAATTGATATTAACCCACCCATACAGATCCAGTGGTATCGATCCACCCTCCCTTCCACACACACAGATCCAGTGGTCTTGATCCACCCTCCCACCCACCCATACAGATCTAGTGGTATTGATCCACCCTCCCACCCACCCATACAGATCCAGTAGTATTGACCCACCCTCCCACCCACCCATACAGATCCAGTGGTATTGATCCTCCCTCCCACCCACTCATACAGATCCAGTAGTATTGACCCACCCTCCCACCCACCCATACAGATCCAGTTGTATTGATCCTCCCTCCCACCCACCCATACACATCCAGTAGTATTGACCCACCCCGCCCATACAGATCCAGTAGTACTGACCCACCCGCCCACCCACCCATACAGATCCAGTGGTATTGATCCTCCCTCCCACCCACTCATACAGATCCAGTAGTATTGACCCACCCTCCCACCCACCCATACAGATCCAGTGGTATTGATCCTCCCTCCCACCCACCCATACAG
Organism: Stictocephala bisonia; assembly: GCA_035578905.1. Lineage (NCBI taxonomy): Eukaryota > Metazoa > Arthropoda > Insecta > Hemiptera > Membracidae > Stictocephala > Stictocephala bisonia. The sequence goes on from JAQJVL010002305.1 coordinate 77,966, forward strand.
ATCCAGTAGTATTGACCCACCCTCCCACCCACCCATACAGATCCAGTAGTATTGATCCTGAAATATCACTGATCAGTAGTATTGATATTTCAGTAGTAGTATTGATCTGTATCCACTGTAAGCGTATGGGTGGGCGGGTGGGTTTGCATCCACTGTAATTCTATACGTGGGCGGGTGGGTCTGTATCCACCGTAAGTGTATGGGTGGGTCTGTATCACTGTATGTGTCTGTATCCACTGTAAGTGTATGGGTGGGTGGGCGGGCCTAATTATATTTAAGAATTAGAATACTTTATATAAGAAATTATTAATTCTTTAGATTCACATTTCCTACTCTTAAACCAAGAATAGTTTCTTAAATCATGACTGTTCAATTTTAGAACAATTTTAACATAACTGCACACTGTTGTATTTTATATAAATCTTTAATTATTGTTCAAAATAACTTCATACCACCGTACGTGTATGGGTGGGCGAGTGAGTTAGTTTACCGTACGTGTATACCTTAATTTGTGTTTATGATAAAATGCGTATATATACGTATAGCCTTTGTATGTATTAATGACAGAAGTTATATTCTTCAGGAATGATGAACTTCTGAACCTTACACTTTTCTTTGGTATTGACCAATGCCTCAACTTTCTATGTCAAGGATTCACTTAAATCAATCCAGGGTTTTATTTGTGATGACATTCGAAACATAACTAATCAATCACAGTTATTTAGGATCAAAAGTAATACAAAATAAGATGATTGTCACATTATTTTGAATATATTAACCCCCCCCCCCCCACACATAAAGTGTTATTTACCCACCCGCCCGTCCATACACATACAGTGGTATTGATTAATGTCATAAAAGTTCAAGACCTACCGCCCACTCATACAAGCATTGTGTTACTGACCGACCGCCCACCCATACAAGCACGGTGTTACTGAACTACCGCCCACTCATTCAAGCACGGTGCTACTGACCCAATCGCTCTCCCATACAAATACCGTGTTACTGACCCTATCGCTCACCCATACAAGCACAGTGTTACTGACCCAGCCGCCCACCCATACAAGCACGGTTTTACTGACCTATCGCCCACTCATTTAAGCACGGTGCTACTGACCTACCACCCACACATACAATCACGGTGTTACTGACCTACCATCCACCCATACGAGCATGGTGTTACTGACCCAGCCGCCCACCCATACAAGCATGGTGTTACTGACCTACCGCCCACTCATACAAGCATGGTATTACTGACCTACCGCCCACTCATACAAGCATGGTGTTACTGACCGTCCGCCCACCCATATAAGCACGGTATTACTGACCGACCGCCCACCCATACAAGCACGGTGTTACTGACCTACCGCCCACCCATACAAGCACGGTGTTACTGACCTACCCACCCACACATACAAGCATGGTGTTACTGACCCAGCCGCCCACCCATACAAGCACGGTGTTACTGACCCGCCTACTCACCCATACAAGCATGGTGTTACTGACCTACCGCCCAACCATACAAGCATGGTGTTACTGACCTACCGCCCACCCATACAAGCACGGTGTTACTGACCTACCTCCCACTCATACAAGCATGGTGTTACTGACCTACCACCCACCCATACAAGCACGGTGTTACTGACCTACCGCCCACCCATACAAGCATGGTGTTACTGACCTACCACCCACCCATACAAGCACGGTGTTACTGTCCTACCGCCCACCCATCCAAGCACGGTGTTACTGACCCACCCACCCACCCATACAAGCATGGTGTTACCGACTCAGCCGCCCACCCATACAAGCATGGTGTTACCGACTCAGCCGCCCACCCATACAAGCATGGTGTTACTGACCCACCCACCCACCCATACAAGCATGGTGTTACTGACCCACCCACCCACCCATACAAGCATGGTGTTACCGACTCAGCCGCCCACCCATACAAGCATGGTGTTACTGACCCACCCACCCACCCATACAAGCATGGTGTTACCGACTCAGCCGCCCACCCATACAAGCATGGTGTTACCGACTCAGCCGCCCACCCATACAAGCATGGTGTTACTGACCCACCCACCCACCCATACAAGCATGGTGTTACCGACTCAGCCGCCCACCCATACAAGCACGGTGTTCTGACCCAGCCGCCCACCCATTCAAGCACTGTGTTACTGACCCACCCACCCACCCATACAAGCACGGTGTTACTGACCCACCCGCCCACCCATACAAGCACGGTGTTACTTGTATGTTATCAACCTTCATGTTACGGAAGTATTTTTTTTTTTTTTTTTTTGCTGAGTAATTTGAAACTTAAAATCTTAAATAATGTAGGTTAGCTTGTTTTTATTTAATACAGTACACAAAGTTATTTATGGTGTTTAAATATGACAAACATCTTTACCGGTGTATTAATTTTGGTCCTATTTTCACAAGCCGCCTCATGAAGTCAGCAGTTGAGCCAAATGCCAGAGTACGAAACACCTTACATATTAACGCTTATTCTGTCGCTGAATATGGCTTGTGTTCGAGAGGTTGACATATATCTAAAGAAGGTCATAAAATATATTAGTGGAACGCTCGTGGCAACTCCTCTATCCTGTTGAGCAAAATAACCTCTTTGGAAGAGAGCTCCAAAAATGAATTTCATAAATTAACAATTTTAAGATCACGTTCTCTCTAAATCTACTCGTTTTTTAGATACCTAAGAATAAATAAATGAAAATTATGCCAAGAGAACTTTACCTTTAAATTCGTTCCGTAGACCAGACATGTTTTAATGTTTAACCGAGAAAAAAACGTTGTTTGGCTAAATGTAATAGCATCAGTGATTTAACAGTTCAAAACTACTCTGCCATTTATATGATGTTCAATTTATTAATTTTTACATAAAACATATTTTAGCATTTAACAGTAGGTCCCATATGCATCAACAAAAATTGAAACGTACAGATTATTTTACCTTTTCCAAACCTGAATTATTAATACAAATAAAAAATTAAGTAGATCAGTATATTTAGCATTATTTACTTATAAAAAGCATGTACATATTAATGCATATTTCGTTTAGTTAGATCTACTTACGATGAGGTTTTTGAGGATTGAAAAACCATTTGCCAATTTTCATTAGTGTCACAATCAAGTAATTCACTGAAGGATATTTTGTGAGGAAAACGTCTTTAGGGTAATTGGCTGTCGTAAGCAGGATATTAGTTACGAGATTGAGTTTGAAAGAAAACTTAATTTGGACACTTCACGAATAAATTGGAAATCATGAAATTAAATCATATTCAACACTAATTTATTGATAAATTAATTATAATTTTGTTTTAACATAAAAGTTATTTACGTTGTATTTTGTTTTGTTGTGACAAATAAGCTTTATTCGTGATATAATGTGTTTTGTGATAAATTTGAGGCTAAAAAATTAATATTTATACATTGATTTGAAGGAACATTAAAACTACCATATAACACTTTTTTACTCTGTCTACTGTACATAATTTGTAAAAAATCTTCCCACTTTAATATATTTAAATGACCATTTTGTTCATGTTATCTTATAGATTGAATACTTAATGGATTTTTGTCATTGGTTTTAACTTAAATTAGGAAAGAAAATAATAGTGCTGAATATAATATCTCATACATCATTATACCCATTTAAAACGCAATATTATGAGAATTATAACTTTTTCAGTCTTCTCATAGTAAAAAAGGAGACAAATTACTTCCGGTCACAGAGCATGATTAACATATAGTGTAAGAGACAGGTTCTTTCAATTTCTTTATAATAAGTTTAATATGTACTCATTATAGATAATAAGTAATAAAAAAATGTTTCCTGAATATGCAGATTTATATACATTTTTAACTAAAAATCTAGCTTTTTTATTTATCTATTTAAAAATAGCCGTTCATACTATGTCAGTTATAACTATATATTTACTATTATTAGAAAATACTTTTACTGGATCGACTTTGACAAATTAAAGTAATATCTTACACTGGCGACAATAGCTCCCTCTATTATACATTGTGACCTTGGAGGTAAAATGATGAAAGCCGTCAGACAAAAAGTAAATGTCATGGTTGGGTGTCTACAAAAGATGCATTCTGCACAAACTCAAATGTCCCATAAAGATACCAAAAAGCGAAATAATACCAAATAATTGTTTCAATCAGTTGTTTTTATTCATCTGAAATTGAATGAGGAGCCTAATGCAGATGAATGAACTGTTAATCATAGATCACGGTACAATATCTGCTTGTTTGTACCATGAATGAGCAGTTAATTGTATATATCGGTACAATATATGCTTGTTTGTACCATGAATGAACTGTTAATCATAGATCACGGTAAAATATCTGCTTGTTTGTACCATGAATGAACTGTTAATCGTAGTTCACGGTACAATATCTGCCTGTTTGTACCAAGAATGAGCTGTTAATCATAGATCACGGTACAATATCTACTTGTTTATACCTAGAATGAGCTGTTAATCGTACATCACGGTACAATATCTGCTTGTTTGTACCACGAATGAACTGTTAATCGTAGATCACGGTACAATATCTGCTTGTTTGTACCAATAATGAGCTGTTAATCGTAGATCACGGTACAATATCTGCTTGTTTGTACCAAGAATGAGCTGTTAATCGTAGATCACGGTACAATATCTGCTTGTTTGTACCATAAAAATGGCTGTTAATCGTAGATCACAGTATAATATCTGCTTGTTTGTATCATGAATGACTGTTAATCGTAGATCACGGTACAATATCTGCTTGTTTGTACCATAAATGATCTGTTAATCGTAGATCACGGTACAATATCTGCTTGTTTGTACCATAAATGAACTGTTAATCGTAGATCACGGTACAATATCTGCTTGTTTGTATCATGAATGAACTGTTAATCGTAGATCACGTTACAATATCTGCTTGTTTGTACCAAGAATGACCTGTTAATCGTAGATCATGGTACAATATCTGCTTGTTTGTACCATAAATGAACTGTTAATCGTAGATCACGGTACAATATCTGCTTGTTTGTATCATGAATGAACTGTTAATCGTAGATCACGGTACAATATCTGCTTGTTTGTATCATGAATGAACTGTTAATCGTAGATCACGGTACAATATCTGCTTGTTTGTACCAAGAATGAGCTGTTAATCGTAGATCACGGTACAATATCTGCTTGTTTGTACCATAAATGAGCTGTTAATCGTAGATCACGGTACAATATCTGCTTGTTTGTACCAAGAATGAGCTGTTAATCGTAGATCACGGTACAATATCTGCTTGTTTGTACCATAAATGAGCTGTTAATCGTAGATCACAGTATAATATCTGCTTGTTTGTATCATGAATGAACTGTTAATCGTAGATCACGGTACAGTATCTGCTTGTTTGTACCAAGAATGAGCTGTTAATCATAGATCACGGTACAATATCTGCTTGTTTGTACCATAAATGAACTGTTAATCATAGATCACGGTACAATATCTGCTTGTTTGTACCAAGAATGAGCTGTTAATCGTAGATCACGGTACAATATCTGCTTGTTTGTACCATAAATGAGCTGTTAATCGTAGATCACAGTATAATATCTGCTTGTTTGTATCATGAATGAACTGTTAATCGTAGATCACGGTACAGTATCTGCTTGTTTGTACCATAAATGAGCTGTTAATCGTAGATCACGGTCAATATCTGCTTGTTTGTACCATAAATGAGCTGTTAATCGTAGATCACGGTACAATATCTGCTTGTTTGTACCATAAATGAGCTGTTAATCGTAGATCACGGTACAATATCTGCTTGTTTGTACCATAAATGAGCTGTTAATCGTAGATCACGGTCAATATCTGCTTGTATCTATACGAATTTAGCGTGAATTCAATTTATATTGAGTCCTGAAATTCACATACTGCTTTCCCTCACATACGTATGTTAACTATTATATGTAATTTAAGGTTATCCTACATAGTAACACCAATAGCTAAATGTTTGTAAATCATTTTTAAGTGCCTTTTTGAATTATAACATTTATAAAGTAATGTTATATTAGTTATTAAATAAAATTCATACATACTCACTTGAGATTACATGACCTAAGCCTCCCTTTACATTCTATGGGTAATACTACGGAATGGAAGTCCAGTTTGTTCCATACACGCTCCACTACCAGTTATTGCCACGACGGTAGGCAGGTCACGTGACCAATATAGACCCCACCTACAAGCCGCACATTACTTGGCCCGTGTTAACTCACAGGCGACAAAAATAGAACTGAATAGTTAAAGAATCTAAAATAAAACATATATACTAAGCTGATCGTATCACGTAAGATATATAACTAATGAACGGGTTATTTTGTCTCCTGCGTTTGCAAATACAATAGTAAATTTATGCCTCTATCAGTGAAACTAATAGATACATTGCCATAGTTACATTTTGTTTTCAAATGACTATCTTTGCAATATTATTATTTGAATTATTATAAAATGGATTCACTGATCCGTGTACATGAACATAAATTCGATGTAATTTCATAATGATCCTTGAGCTGCAATAAAAGTATATACCTGATTTGCTTATTTTATCGTAAATTTAAAGTGACATTCTGTGAATTCTGTTACAACACAGCAGTCACATCAATGTTCTTGATAACTTTCTTTCTTCAAAATCTTGGTTTTTACGTTACTGCTATAACTGGGAGTGCTTCCATTTCTTCCCGACTCTACATTCTCCTCTACAATAATCGAAGTTGACTCATCGAATTGCAGCGATACGTTTGACGCCGATTTATCATAGTTCATGTTAAAACGTTCAAATCAGGTTCATAAATTGCCTTCTGTGAGACTTAAGGTTAAGAGGCATAAAATATCAGCTAATATTGGCCTTCTTTTATTTAATAATGTTTATTGGCAACAGTTTACACAATGAAGACGTGTACGTTTTGAAATTAGAACAAAAAATTAATTTGATGGGAAATAAAATGGAATTACCCAAATGTATAAACAATACTAATTAGCAAATATTTCTCAGCTTCTCACATTTATTTTAAAATAAATATTTTAAAAACATCAATAAATTAAACTAGTTACAAATATGAAAAAATGTGTTCATTTATTAATATTTTGAATTCTTTTACATGTATATACAACTTGTATGTACATATTAAAAGCTAATGGACAGAAGCACACTAGTATCTGTCAGCATGTTTCATTCTAGTTAGAGCACATAGTGGGAACTATGTAGTGCCTCTTAGGGCACCTTAATCTTTTATCTCATACTGTTCGTATTCATCCAGGATGTCCTCCATCAGGTCAGTCCAGGAAGAATATGGCAGAGAAAACCTTTCCGTGTATACAAAGTCTAAGTGCTGAACCCCCTTGTACTCCGTCTTTTGGACCATGGCTAGCCAGAACGTGTTCCCCCAGGGAATGTTACCAAGGAACATTACCGGGTCGTCATCAAACTCTTCCTGTTGAAACATATAAGGATGTCAATTCAAATAATCACTTTTTGATTGCCAAAGACGTTGTCATAGTGAAGGTATTTTGTAACCTTTACTGGACAATAAAACACAAGGATTAATCTGAGGTAATGTTCAATCTAGATTGGGATCGACAATTTTTTTTCAGTTTCATTTAGCAAATTCTATTGTACCTCAACATTATAGTGAAGATACCGTTTAGAATTGTAAACAAAAACGTATATATTATCTGCCTAAAATAATTTACTAACTAACAATCCAAATAAAACCTATTTATAATGCTTTGTTTACATAGCTCACTTTCTCCTCTATTCAAGTATGGGAGTGTTCTGACTTCAATAAATATTAGCAACAGCCCAGAATGTCCTGGTCCCTCCCTGACTCCAACACTAAAGTTACGTAATTTTGTACAAGGACGTAATTGTGTAATTAGGGAAGCTAAACATTGAATTGGGAAGAAACTTAACAAATTTTAACAAAAAAGAAATTTTTTAATGAAGTTAATAATTTCATACTATACAAAATATTAATGTTAAGATTATATTAGAAAACATCCTACATTTAGTCGATTATCAAAAACTAAATCAAAATTTAAAACTTGTCACTAGTACATCTGATTCAACATCTCGTATAAACGTAACAAAAATTAAAAGAAACAAGTACAAAACTGAACAGATTTACAAACCAATCAATTGCATCAATATTGTTTACAAATTCATAGAACTGTTATACATATAAGACAAATGATATCCTTATTGTGTATAGTTATATACTAGATATACTATATATGTAGATTATCATCTTAGAGTTGATTTTTCTTCAGTCATTTTCCTCACGGAGTTATGTGCTTTCACGATAATAATTTTTCTAACACGATCTTATGAACTGTAGTATTATTAAATTACTACATTTGATCTTTACTCAGTAGCTTAGCTAATTATCATATTTATTCCTGGCCGTTGTTGTTAGTTTTAAAATCACATTTCTGGTGAGTTAACTAGAAAAAATATAAAATGGGTCTATCAATGAAACACTAATAAGATATATAGTCTACCTTCGACTTGTAATACTTTAAAACCACGTAGTTGTTCTTAATCTTGTCATCTATCAGCTTAGTGGTAATCCGGTCTATGCTGGGGGACTCCGACAGGTGGTATTCATTCTCCGAGATTAGAAGCAGGATATATTGCCTGTGAAACAACAAGTACTTCAGCTTTGGTGTTTGTAAAATGTTACAAATTTATTTTTATTTAATTTAATTTATTGAATTATAATTATACATGTTTTACATTTATTAAACAGTTTCTTAATTATCCCTCTATCTCAATGCTATTTCGAGGCATATACTATAAATATATTAAATACTATAAATACAAAATATTGTGCAGTACATATACACAAAAGTTAACAATAACATTTTATAAAGCATTACATTAAATTAATTAAAAAATAATATCCAAAATAGAATCCTGTAGAAAAGACATAAGCATGAACAGAAATTCTTCAATAAAGAAAGTGAAAGTCAGGCTTACCCGTCTATAGAATTTGTCAGTTATTCTGGTAGAAACCAGTATAGTCCAATACATGTTTCTACTCTTTAGTCTCTTTCCAGATCTTGTCAGTACAACTGTTTTATAAATATGTGTGTGTGTGTGTGTGTGTGTGTGTGTGTGTGTGTGTGTGTGTGTGTGTGTGTGTGTGTGTGTGTGTGTGTGTGTGTGTGTGTGTGTGTGTGTGTGTGTGTGTGTGTGTGTGTGTGTGTGTGTGTGTGTGTGTGTGTGTGTGTGTGTGTGTGTGTGTGTGTGTGTGTGTGTGTGTGTGTGTGTGTGTGTGTGTGTGTGTGTGTGTGTGTGTGTGTGTGTGTGTGTGTGTGTGTGTGTGTGTGTGTGTGTGTGTGTGTGTGTGTGTGTGTGTGTGTGTGTGTGTGTGTGTGTGTGTGTGTGTGTGTGTGTGTGTGTGTGTGTGTGTGTGTGTGTGTGTGTGTGTGTGTGTGTGTGTGTGTGTGTGTGTGTGTGTGTGTGTGTGTGTGTGTGTGTGTGTGTGTGTGTGTGTGTGTGTGTGTGTGTGTGTGTGTGTGTGTGTGTGTGTGTGTGTGTGTGTGTGTGTGTGTGTGTGTGTGTGTGTGTGTGTGTGTGTGTGTGTGTGTGTGTGTGTGTGTGTGTGTGTGTGTGTGTGTGTGTGTGTGTGTGTGTGTGTGTGTGTGTGTGTGTGTGTGTGTGTGTGTGTGTGTGTGTGTGTGTGTGTGTGTGTGTGTGTGTGTGTGTGTGTGTGTGTGTGTGTGTGTGTGTGTGTGTGTGTGTGTGTGTGTGTGTGTGTGTGTGTGTGTGTGTGTGTGTGTGTTCTGTATATTTTTATATAGAGTACACTTTGTTTTATATATATTTTTTACAGGTTTTATTTTTATTCTGATCTCCTGGACATGACAAAAAGTAAACAACATCAATATGTAAACAAATAGGACTTTTTGTTAATCCTATATATCACATAACCTATAATATGTATTTTCAAAAATTTTATTAAAATATTGTTATTTTTATATTAACAAATAATTTGATTTACTAATTACTTACGAAATTCAAAGCTAGTTATGATGCAATTAAGTGTTATTCTAAACTGGTGAAACGTGTTTAAGTGTTATATTGTTTAAGTGAAATAATATAAAAGTCCATTTTAATAATACCTCAAAGTGATTTTTTTAAATGAATATAATATATATGAGGCAGACAACTCACACAGCAGATTGAATTTGAGTGTAGCACCAGGGATGTTATTTGATTTAAATAAGGCACGTCTAAGCGGAATAATGTGCTTTATTTACAAAATAACCGCTTCTCATTTTAATTCTATTAAATTTCTAATACCTGGAATTTGGTAGTACAGTATAACTCGACTGCTTGACCCTAGCTTCAAGTTGGATTCAGATCATAAATTGGGATTTTGCAGGTTCTAAAAAAAAGATTTATTCTGGCTACATGCGAGTCTTACGAATGTTTTCTGACAAGCTATGTAATAAATAATGAGTAATGAGTTTTATATTTCAATACAAGCCTTCATTATCTATACACTACAAAGCTGGAAGTAATGACTCACTCAATGATACTAGATGTTGGAGCACTTACCGGGTACACTTTTGCACTGACCCAAATGCCCGCCCAAACACGTACAGTGGCATTACTCATTACTTTTACTGTGCGTGTATGGGTGGGTGGGTGGGTTAATGTCCCGTACGTTTATGGGTGGGTGGGCTAATGATAGTAATATAGAATTGTAACAAAACAATTGAGGCCACGCTGATATGCGTCCTAACTGAGGACGTGGTCATGTTTAGATACCGCACACCTTGTCATAAACAGAAAATATCCTTGCTGTATTAGTGATGTCCTAACTGAGGACGTGGTTATGTTTAGATACCGCACACCTTGTCATAAACAGAAAATATCCTTACTGTATAAGTGATGTCCACTGTCCAGGAATCAAACTGAACAGATTATTGAACAGTCAGTGAATATTTTAGTAAATCTGTAATGAGTATAATGAGTACAATAAGTATACTGAGTAATGAGTATACTGAGTAATGAGTAATGAGTAGTGAGTATACTTAGTAATGAGTATACTGAGTAATGAGTATACTGATTAATGAGTAATTAATAATGAGTAATGAGTAATGAGTATACTAACTAATGAGTAATTAATAATGAGTAATGAGTAATGAGTAATGAGTATACTAACTAATGAGTATACAGAGTATTGAGTATACTGAGTAATGCGTATACTGAGTAATGAGTAATGAGTAATGAGTAATGAATAATGAATGATGAATGATGAATGATGAATGATGAATGATGAATGATGAATGACGAATGACGGATGACGGATGACGGATGACGGATGACAGATGACGGATGATGGATGACGGATGACGGATGACGGATGACGGATGACGAATGACGAATGACGAATGATGAATGACGAATGACGAATGACGAATGACGAATGACGAATGACGAATGACGAATGACGAATGACGAATGACGAATGACGAATAACGAATAACGAATAACGTTTAACGAATAAAGAATAACGAATAACGAATAACGTTTAACGAATAACGAATAAAGAATAATGAATAATGAATAACAAACAACGAGTAACGAATAACGAATAACGAATAACTAATAACGAATTACGAATAACGAATAACGAATAACGAATAACGAATTATGAATAATGAATAATGAATAATGAAAAATGAATAATGACTATTAAGTAATGAATAGTTAATAGTTAATATTACATATTAAATATTGAATATTGAATAACTATTTTCCAAAATTTACAATTGCTTAACATATACAACTTTCTGTTGAAAATTTAAAGCCATCATTACCAGTATAATAAATATCTTATCATTACCAATAATCCAATAATAATCAAGCAATCATTACCAGGCTTGTAACAAATAAATAGCTAAAGTCGCTACCTAGCAAAAACAAAGAACAAAAAGTGGCGGGCGCCCTGCGGCATAAGACAAAGATAAGGATAACATGCTTAGTGAATCTATCTATTTGATTATCTATTATAGTAACAGTTATTACTATCTGCAGTGCTTATCAGGTTGTACTGTATAACGTCCATGTACTGACCATTGATCCTTGTGGGAACTCAAAACCAGCTCACTTCAACCTTAGAGAAAATGAATATCTATTTTGAATACTAAATAAAATGATCAAATGGATACAATTCCAAAATTTTAAGTTATTAAGGTAATTTAACATCAAACTTATTACCCTCATAACTTATAACATCAGCTTGCTTACTATTAATTAATTTAACATACTTTTCTGATTATGACCTTTTTTAAAATACAGTAATACACATAAGCATATACTTTATACAATTTAAATTATCTACACAAGGCTATCTCAATATGTCTAGGGGAGTACTTACTTCTGTGAATTTATAAAGCCACTTTTCTGTCTCTTTACAAAATTAAGTTATATTTTTTAGCTGTCTGATTTAGGCCCGTGTAAAAATATCAGTGCTATAGGAGATGTGCAGTACTGATATTAATATCAGTGCTATAGGAGATGTGCAGTACTGATATTAATATCAGTGCTATAGGAGATGTGCAGTACAGATATTAATATCAGTGCTATAGGAGATGTGCAGTACTGATATTAATAAAAAAACATTTCCTTATTAAAAATGATTATAAATACTGCTCAGTTTATTTATTCAAATAAAATTTGTAAGTTTGATTTTATTTGACAAAAACGTGTGTTTAACGTAGATCCAATAAAAAAGCGTTTCACAGCTAGCAAAGAAGTATTAAACATTTCCTGTTGAATAGTATTACCATACCTAAATACAAGATCGTCCCAAGGGTTCGGGTCAAAGTAGTGAACATCCTGTGGAAGCCAACGAGGAACAGGCGTTGGCCCTCTCAAGGAGATCAGAGGCATCCTGTCCACCTTCAGGGGAGGAGGGGGTGTGTGTATGTCAAGCGAGAAGGAAGATCGAGTCACTCTGTTCCTCAGCTGTATACTGTATGACGTAGCTGGGTTCAGGGTATCAATCTGTAATGAATAACAATATTACATTGGTAGGTACTTCATGGGAGGAGGAGGGTATGAATGAAAGTGAGAATGAAGATCGAGTCACTCTGTTCCTCAGCTGTATTCTGTATGATGTAGCCGGGTTCAGTATATCAATCTGTAATGAAGAACTATATTACATTGGTAGGTACTTCATGGGAGGAGGAGGGTATGAATGAAAGTGAGAATGAAGATCGAGTCACTCTGTTCCTCAGCTGTATACTGTATGATGTGGCCGGGTTCAGTATATCAATCTGTAATGAAGAAGAATATTACATTGGTAGGTACTTCATGGGAGGAGGAGGGTGTGTATGAAAGCAAGAAAGAAGATCGAGTCACTCTGTTCCTCAGCTGTATACTGTATGACAGCCGGGTTCAGGGTATCAATCTGTAATGAAGAACAATATTACATTGGTAGGTACTTCATGGGAGGAGGAGGGTGTGTATGAAAGCAAGAAAGAAGATCGAGTCACTCTGTTCCTCAGCTGTATACTGTATGACAGCCGGGTTCAGTATATCAATCTGTAATGAAGAACAATATTACATTGGTAGGTACTTCATGGGAGGAGGAGGGTATGTATGAAAGCAAGAAGGAAGATCGAGTCACTCTGTTCCTCAGCTGTATACTGTATGACTTAGCCGGGTTCAGGGTATCAATCTGTAATGAAGAACAATATTACATTGGTAGGTACTTCATGGGAGGAGGAGGGTATGTATGAAAGCAAGAAGTAAGATCGAGTCACTCTGTTCCTCAGCTGTATACTGTATGACAGCCGGGTTCAGGGTATCAATCTGTAATGAAGAACAATATTACATTGGTAGGTACTTCATGGGAGGAGGAGGGTATGTATGAAAGCAAGAAGTAAGATCGAGTCACTCTGTTCCTCAGCTGTGTACTGTATGATGTAGCCGGGTTCAGGGTATCAATCTGTAATGAATAACAATATTACATTGGTAGGTACTTCATGGGAGGAGGAGGGTATGAATGAAAGTGAGAATGAAGATCGAGTCACTCTGTTCCTCAGCTGTATACTGTATGACTTAGCCGGGTTCAGGGTATGAATCTGTAATGAATAACAATATTACATTATTATATACATCATGGAAGGTGTGTATATGTCAAGTGAGAGGAGGATCGAGTCACTCTGTTCCTCAACTGTATACTACCAATATAATATACCAATCTTCATGAAGAACAATATTATATTGGTAGGTACTTCATGGGAGGAGGAGGGTATGTATGAAAGCGAGAAGGAAGATCGAGTCACTCTGTTCCTCAACTGTATACTGTGTGACGTAGCCGGGTTCAGGGTATCAATCTGTAATGAATAACAATATTACATTATTATGTACTTCATGGAAGGTGTGTATATGTCAAGTGAGAAGGAGGATCGAGTCACTCTCTTCCTCCATTATATACTGTATGACGTGTCAGGTTCAATGAATAAATCTTTAATGAAGAACAATATTACATTGGTAGGTACTTCATGGAAGGTGTTAATATGTCAAGTGAGAAGGAGGATCGAGTCACTCTCTTCCTCCATTATATAATGTATGACGTGTCAGGTTCAATGTATAAATCTTTAATGAAGAACAATTTTACATTGGTAGGTACTTCATGGAAGGTGTTAATATGTCAAGTGAGAAGGAGGATCGAGTCACTCTCTTCCTCCATTATATAATGTATGACGTGTCAGGTTCAATGTATAAATCTTTAATGAAGAACAATATTACATTATTATGTACATCATGGAAGGTGTGTATATGTCAAGTGAGAAGGAGGATCGAGTCACTCTCTTCCTCCATTATATAATGTATGACGTGTCAGGTTCAATGTATAAATCTTTAATGAAGAACAATATTACATTGGTAGGTACTTCATGGAAGGTGTTAATATGTCAAGTGAGAAGGAGGATCGAGTCACTCTCTTCCTCCATTATATAATGTATGACGTGTCAGGTTCAATATATAAATCTGTAATGAAGAAGAATATTACAATGGTAAGTACTTTTTAAATGTTACTTAGTTTTACAAAAAATCGCAATACAGTACAATATATAATTGGTATATAAAAACGGTTAAATAAGAAAGAAAAAAAGAATCTACGTAACATTTCAATTGGGTTAGTTCTCTCTGGAACATCAGCAAAGGTAATGATGAGTGGGATGATTATTCAGAAGCCATTTTCAGTCCAGTGTTGATGTAGACAAAGCTCAAATCTGGCCAGGTGAAGGATTTTGGAATTAATGGGACTGTGTGTGTGTGTGTGTGTGTTTTTTTTTTTTTTTTAAATCCCTATTAGTGTTCATTAGCTTACTCCATAGTAACAGTTGCACGAAATATTCCTATGTAGATATTATTAGTAATACAATATGACTAATAATATCTAGAAATACTCAAGAAGAGGACAAAACTTGTGGCAACAAAATCAAAAACCCTATGAAGATGTTGGTTAGCGAATGACTTTCCAGGTGACGGGGGTATATCTCATAAATCAGTTTAAGTTTAGGAAGTAGAAAATATTAAACAAAATTGAAAGGCACATAAAGAAGAAAAATGAGTTTGAAACAGTTATCTTATACCAGCTTACTATTTGAAACAGTTATCTTATACCAGCTTACTATTTGAAACAGTTATCTTATACCAGCTTACTATTTGAAACAGTTATCTTAGCCCAGCTTACTATTTGAAACAGTTATCATATATCAGCTTACTATTTGATTCAAGGTTTGTAAAGCTGGTTAACGTTTTGTTTATTACCATTTGAACATTTTATTTGCCAAATTTCTCTACTCTCAGTTTTTCTTAGATAATTATGTGTTCAGGAAAACACACAGCAGATTTAGTTTGATTGTTATAAATAAATCCAGTAAGTAAAAAAATTAACAAACATTTATGTATTACTGTTAACATATAATTGTTCTTAATATTTTGTTTTCTTATGTAATTAATTTTTAATATTTTTATAAACGTCAAATAATAATCTAAACTCTTCAAGTGGTAATTAAAAGGATAATAATAAAAGAAGAATACATTTTTACCTCTCCGATTTTGTTTGACATTTTTGAGATGTTGGCTTCTTTTCATAGTTAAAAAAAGGCATTTATGATGTAATTACTCACCGTGAACGGTCGGTGCTTGTCAGACACTTGGACAACCCAAGGAGGGACATTTGGCTTCGTGTGCGGTTTACAAGACTTTCCACCTGCGAGATATGGGTGATGTAATTACTTACCGTGAACGGTCGGTGCTTGTCAGACACTTGGACAACCCAAAGAGGGACTCTTTGGCTTTGTGTGCGGTTTACAAGACTTTCCACCTGCGAGATATGGGTGATGTAATTACTCACCGTGAACGGTCGGTGCTTGTCAGACACTTGGACAACCCAAGGAGGGACTCTTTGGCTTTGTGTGCGGTTTACAAGACTTTCCACCTGCGAGATATGGGTGATGTAATTACTCACCGTGAACGGTCGGTGCTTGTCAGACACTTGGACAACCCAAGGAGGGACTCTTTGGCTTTGTGTGCGGTTTACAAGACTTTCCACCTGCGAGATATGGGTGATGTAATTATTCACCGTGAACGGTCGGTGCTTGTCAGACACTTGGACAACCCAAGGAGGGACTCTTTGGCTTTGTGTGCGGTTTACAAGAATTTCCACCTGCGAGATATGGGTGATGTAATTACTCACCGTGAACGGTCGGTGCTTGTCAGACACTTGGACAACCCAAAGAGGGACTCTTTGGCTTTGTGTGCGGTTTACAAGACTTTCCACCTGCGACATCTGGGTGATGTAATTACTCACCGTGAACGGTCGTGCTTGTCAGACACTTGGACAACCCAAGGAGGGACTCTTTGGCTTTGTGTGCGGTTTACAAGACTTTCCACCTGCGAAATCTGGGTGATTTAATTACTCACCGTGAAGGGTAGGTGCTTGTCAGACACTTGGACAGCCCAAGGAGGGACTCTTTGGCTTTGTGTGCGGTTTACAAGACTTTCCACCTGCGATATCTGGGTGATATAATTACTCACCGTGAACGGTCGGTGCTTGTCAGACACTTAGACAACCCAAGGAGGGACTCTTTGGCTTTGTGTGCGGTTTACAAGACTTTCCACCTGTGAGATATGGGTGATGTAATTACTCACCGTGAACGGTCGGTGCTTGTCAGACACTTGGACAACCCAAGGAGGGTCTCTTTGGCTTTGTGTGCGGTTTACAAGACTTTCCACCTGCGAGATATAGGTGATGTAATTACTCACCGTGAACGGTCGGTGCTTGTCAGACACTTGGACATCCCAAGGAGGGACTCTTTGGCTTTGTGTGCGGTTTACAAGACTTTCCACCTGCGAGATATGGGTGATGTAATTACTCACCGTGAACAGTCGGTGCTTTTCAGACACTTGGACAACCCAAGGAGGGACTCTTTGGCTTTGTGTGCGGTTTACAAGACTTTCCACCTGCGAGATATGGGTGATGTAATTACTCACCGTGAACGGTCGGTGCTTGTCAGACACTTGGACAACCCAAGGAGGGACTCTTTGGCTTTGTGTGCGGTTTACAAGACTTTCCGCCTGCGAGATATGGGTGATGTAATTACTCACCGTGAACGGTCGGTGCTTGTCAGACACTTGGACAACCCAAGGAGGGACTCTTTGGCTTTGTGTGCGGTTTACAAGACTTTCTACCTGCGAGATATGGGTGATGTAATTACTCACCGTGAACGGTCGGTGCTTGTCAGACACTTGGACAACCCAAGGGGGGACTCTTTGGCTTTGTGTGCGGTTTACAAGACTTTCCACCTGCGAGATATGGGTGATGTAATTACTCACCGTGAACTGTCGGTGCTTGTCAGATACTTGGACAACCCAAGGAGGGACTCTTTGGCTTTGTGTGCGGTTTACAAGACTTTCCACCTGCGAGATATGGGTGATGTAATTACTCACCGTGAACGGTCGGTGCTTGTTAGACACTTGGACAACCCAAGGAGGGACTCTTTGGCTTTGTGTGCGGTTTACAAGACTTTCCACCTCCGAGATCTGCAAGGCTGGCTGCAGGGTGATGTAGTTGAGTAGTGGCCCAGTACACTGCAAGGTCACGCTGAAAGGGGAGGTGGATACAATCTCTAGAAGACCTAGAGATCATATTCCTATTTTTAGTTAACATTGTTAGCTGCTAGAGACTTCATATTTAGATAAAGAAATATTAGTTTTGACTTGTTGATACATAGAATTTTTATTACTATCATTCTTACATTGGTCCATGCAACGTGCAACGGCACAGTAAAGTAATAAAAAACAGTGTTTACTGTCTGTTGCTGTATATTCAATTTCAAGTCATATTCCTCAAACTTTAGAAAGAATGTTAGCATGTATCATGTGTCTTAGAGATTTATTGTCTACTTAGGACTAAAATGAAGACAAAAAAGTATTTGTCAAGGCAATAATATTTAGCGTAATTTATTAACTCAATATCTAATCAGTTCAGCAGAGCGTTTAGATTGCAAAAACAAGCGATTCGTATAATTGCATAGTTAAAGTTCAGAGAATCTTGTAGAGAAGCGTTCAAAAACCTGAAACTATTGACACTGCCATGCCTTTACATATTGGAAACAACAATGTTTTGCATAAGTAAAAGTGCCATGGTAAGTGGGCGGGATATACACGCGCACGAAACCAGACACAGAGATGACTACCGAACTGGAAGCCACAGGACGGTAGTCTACGAACGCTTGCCCTCACACTCGGGCGTTCGTTTTGTCAACAAATTACCGGACTCAATTGAAAATGCACCAACGCCCAAGGCGTTAAAAACTCGTCTTAAACGCTTTTTAGCGTCTCATGCATTTTATAGTGCTGACGAGTATATGTCATGTAACTGGGAGACCACATAATCAGATGACTGACAACCGGCGCCGGAAGTGGGAATTAGGCATGAATGAATGTGTGACTGAAAATGATGTATGTTTGAATGAGGTTTAGATGTGGTATGAATGTATTAATTTGAATATTTAATTTCATTTTGACGATTGCTATACATTTTATAATGTCTTGGCAAAATAAACTTGATTTGATTACATAGTTTTTTTTAATCGTTGTAGGTATTATCTGGTGGTATTATTCAAACGTACAGTATTTGTCAAAGGCAGTAAAATTTCAAATTTCTATTGTTTAGTAAATATATGCTGCCAAATTGTTTATGAAAATAGCACAGAGAACTTACCTGTACTTTTCGTCTTATCTTTTGTGCGACAAGGCTCCGAAGTAAGATCCTCCCCAGGGCAAAGACATGAGGGAACTGTCGAATTCCCTGAGGGTATACACAATCCAACACAGTCAACCTCTGTACAACTATTAAGGGCTGAGGGCTGCTGGGAAGTCTTCATTATCCTCACCGCTGTTGGCTGACAACATAAAATATCAATATAAGTATTCCTGTTTGAAATTTATTTGTTAGCATTAGATTGTTCATGATTGATTCAAGTGTTTAAGGAAACAAACACAACGTTTCGACAGGTCGATACAACTTGTCATCTTCAGGTGTTTATTACCATCTTACTCTACATTTAAAATTATTTTTTCTCCTTTAATAATAATGTTGATTCAAGAAAACATTAAAAAATTCAGTTCGTCTTTGACATTCTTGGTGAGATCATTTCGTGAGTGAAGTGCGAGGAAACCGATCCCCGTCCCGGCTGGATAAGTTGAATATTTTATAACCTGCTTTGTGGTTTGTTGAACATTTAAATAATTTAAATTTCTTTTGTATATAATATTGTGTTTTATATTTTGTATAGTTGTGCTATGTGTCGTAGTTTTCTAAGAACACTTGACTTTCTTAACATTAAACGGTTGTTTTTAAGCATGTAGTTTGTTAATGTTTTCTTGAATTAGTATGGGTTAAGAGACAAATAAAACTAGATTTAAATGTAGGCTAAGGTAGTAAGTAGCACCTGAAGACGACAGGAGTTTGTCACACCTTTCGAAACGTTTTGTTTGTTTCCTTAAACACTTGAATCATTGGAAATCTCCAAATATTGTCTTATTGGGATCATTAATATTCCACTTAAGTATTACTTCATCAGTGCAAACCATACAACTAATTATGTTACCTTTAAGAGTAGGTCATTGCTGAAGAACGCTTGACTATCAGGTATAAATGTTTCCCTATGTTCGATAGGGAACACTAAGAGGCGTCCATTTAGAAATGCTATGGCGTTTGCAAGGTCAAGGAAGAGCTCCATATAGTTGTCCCCGTTGTAGTCACTAGTGTGCACGGTTCCCAACCAATCTAGCCAGTAGACGTGGCGGGACCTCAGGTCCAGCGTAATGGTCGTGCCACAGGACAAGCCAACCTTCAGGAGTCTAATGTCTTCTCCAGCCAGGCCAGCCCTCTTCAAGGACAGACTGTTACCACATTCAGTCCAGAATATGTATCTATAAACACATGTCAGAGTATTTATAATTCTATATTTAAGTAATACACATTTACAACAAATAGAATTTTTATATTGATCGATTGGATACATGGAAGAACTCAGTTCTCATATTTAAGTTTCGAGCGCACTTTTATGTCCCAAATATTTTAACTAAATAACACACAATCAACTTGCAATCCATACATATCCAGTAAAATGTGTGTCAAATCACAAATTACAAAATATAAATCATAAAGTAAATAATTTATATGCAGGCAGTAAGTAACTAACATGCATGTAGTTGCTTACAGGCACTTAAATAGAATAAGTGTTAATCAAACAAAAGTTAATATACAATTTATAACCACAAAATAAGAAAAACACATGAAGACACACAAACACCCATACCACATCTAGTCAACAGAAAGGGAAATCAAGGTCCATTCGAAGAGGGCCATGTATAAAAATGCCTGGCGAATAAGTTTTACGAAGGACCGCGGACTTCCGTCAAATACATCCTTATCATCATTCCCTTACATATTATCATAATGTCCACTCCTTCCTCAGGTACATCCACGTATTAAGAATAGAATTAACTTTGGACTCTTACCAATGGTATTTTTGGACAGTGACTAAGGCTTCACAGTGGACGTCCAAGGCTCGAATCTCCAACTGAGCTGGTCATTCACTCGCTGAGTTCAGAGCCTGCAGAGACTGTCGGCCATGTTGATTTTAATCCCAGAAAAACACCCTTATTTTCGAACCAAACACACTATCACGCGTATCCAAATCAAACTGTTATTTTTAAACGGCTTTTCCAAACAAATTGCATTTGATCTAGAATGAAATTGTGTGTTGTAAATGCTTTGCAAATTCCTGATTAGTTTTATAAGAAAAAATATATGATATTCAGTTAGAAGTATTTATTTTCACCTTATTTTAAAAACTAGGCGTTGAACATTGTTCTTATGGAATTAAAACCAACATGGCCGACAGCCAATGCAGACTCTTAAGTTCACGCACAGGCCTGCTGGCCATTATAAACTGGCAAATGAAGTTAAAATATATATAAACAAAACATGATTATTTCTTTATATCTACATTTGTATGACTATTTAATGTTACAAGTTAACTATGAAATAAAACGAGATCATCACTTAATAAAATAACAGTTTTTCAATACATCCCCGATTTTGTAGGAGGGGTAAACACTATTATAGATATGTTTTTGTTCGTCTTCATATTTTAGTATTAGTGCAATGTAATATATTTTACTGAAAGGTTTTACCTGTTAATGGGATCTACTGCAACGTCTGCTGGGGAATCCAAGTTCGATAAGACAGCCATTTTGTGATGACCGTCCCCAGAAGCCACCATGATCCTGGACTGGTCAGCCCAGTACACGTGGTTGTGAACCCAATCTACAGCCAGACCGTAGGCGGATACATTTTGTATCAGTGCCACTCTTCTGACTGGAGTATCAATCGGAGCTCTTAAAACTCAGTCAAAGATTACTTGTTATTTACATTTAGCTATAACTATACCTCTAAATATATTGACAACATCGAGACACAAATATAGTGACAACATCGAGACACAAATATAGTGACAACATCGAGACACAAATATAGTGACAACATCGAGACACAAATATAGTGACAACATTGAGACACAAATATAGTGACAACATCGAGTCACAAATATAGTGACAACATCGAGACACAAATATAGTGACAACATCGAGACACAAATATAGTGACAACATCGAGTCACAAATATAGTGACAACATCGAGACACAATTATAGTGACAACATCGAGACACAAATAAGTGCTATAATATACAATTAATAAATACTACGTGGCATTTTGATAGTAAAAGATAATTGGGTTGTTACACATCAAAAATTTTTTCAAAATAAACTAAACCGTCTACGACAAAATAAAACCGTATTTGTTGATATTAACATTGAGTTATTACACGCATAATACGTACATTATTATCATAAGAAATGAGTCGGCAAAGGTGGCGCAGTGCTGTAACCTAGTTACTTGTAGACAAAGTGTTTGGGAGATTGTGGGCGGTAGGTTTCATGCTCGATCTTCTTAATACTGACACGGCGTCCGCTCAATGGTTGCCATCGATGTCGACTACTAGATAAGTCTGGGGTGTCCATGTTGGATGGTAGTCAAGGTTCAGATGTGTAAGGGTTAGAAATAAGTGTCAGACTTGTCAGTTAGCTGAAAATCAGACCAACACTACGTGGTTCGGTTTCCACGTAAAGCTGTTGGTCCCATAGTTGCCCTGGCTATCCTTTCTGAGCTAAGTCAAACTCAGATAGTAACAATGACTACACTCGTTCATCTACACTCATCACACTCATTCACCCTTCATATTCGCCCATATCTCTACGATCGGCGTCTTAGAGATGTGTAATGAATAATGAGTTTATATCAAACGAAAAGGAATAAATGAATTTATTTCCCATAGATAATTACTTAATACATGCATGAAAAATGTGAGAAATATACTGGCCACTTTAACCAGTAGCGTGGCCAGTTGTACAATAGAAAATTATAATCAAATTAACAAGTAAATTGGGGTCTAGCATTATAACAAAAATATACTTAATATTTAACCAACTGTAACATCTGAGTATTTTAAATAAGACAAATAAAAACTAAGGTAAAATAAGACAAACGAAAAATTCCTTAGGTAACAATCCTTAGGTTTATGTATCCTCTCACATGAAAATATTGTCGTAATTTTACATAAATTAAAATATGGACAGCTCAAACCGTCAAGTGACTGAACACAAGGGAGACACACGACTGACCGTATTCAGCAGTGTCCTGTACGTTGTTTTATCCAATCATGTTTTAGCTTTTGATCTTTGTTCTTTCTTAATTTACGTACTATGTAGCCTATTATTGTGTACTGAATGCTATGTGCAAAATAAAAAAAAAATATTTATTTATTTGAGTTTCATATTCATAAAAACGTAAATAAACTGTAAAGTAACAATTTTAACTGTAAAAACAAGAGTAACATAAGGAAATAAACCATCATAGTGATCATTTTAAAGTAGAACACATTTTCAAAAATATTTAAAAATATATATAAACCATAATTTAAATTTACAGCATATTACGTTTAATAAATTTTGTGGACTCGGTAATATTAAATTGTTCTAAAAATTAAATATATTCCATGAAGGATATACAAACAAAATCATAAATATATATTTGTATTAATGTTATAATAAAAAACAATAACTTAGCACCCTTAAATAGTTTTTTTATTAAATTATCACCGACCGGTTTCGGCATTTATGCCATCTTCATAGGTGAATATGTGTTTACAAAACAAATAAAATTAAGTAAATAATTATCATAAAGGAAACATATGTTAAATTAGTGAATATTTTTCTTCTGGTGGTTATAATTTTGTGTGTTGTTTCTTATATGTATAATTGTTTCGAATATAGGGTTTCTTTTTTGTGTTAACATGGTGTTGATTAAATTATTGGGATTTTCTTTGTTGTGTTTATAAATTTCAAGTTCTTCTTGAGAATCTAGTTTTTTGCTTTTTGAACCGAATTTTAGAATTTTCATGTTGGTTTTCATATTTGTGTAGTTGTGAACACAACAATAATCATAATAATAATAATAATAATAATAATCACAACTACACAAATATGAAAACCAACATGAAAATTCTAAAATTCAGTTCTAAAAGCAAAAAACTAGATTCTCAAGAAGAACTTGAAATTTATAAACACAACAAAGAAAATCCCAATAATTTAATCAACACCATGTTAACACAAAAAAGAAACCCTATATTCGAAACAATTATACATATAAGAAACAACACACAAAATTATAACCACCAGAAGAAAAATATTCACTAATTTAACATATGTTTCCTTTATGATAATTATTTACTTAATTTTATTTGTTTTGTAAACACATATTCACCTATGAAGATGGCATAAATGCCGAAACCGGTCGGTGATAATTTAATAAAAAAACTATTTAAGGGTGCTAAGTTATTGTTTTTTATTATAACATTATTATAAATAGCAGGCCTAGGAATTACAAATTTCTACTAATATTTGTATTAATAAGAAAACTCGTGTATAAATTTATAAAAATTGGATAAATTGAAGTCAACGAATAATTCTTTAATTATAAGTAGACAGAGATAAAAATAGTTCCACTGAAATGTATAAGTAGAATATTAATGTTTCAAGAAATGCACTCATATAAAATGGAAGAAAAATAAAATATAATCAAGAATAAGAGATAATGATTCCATATTGATTTTAGAGGAGAATATGAATGATTACATGAGTGTAGGATGAGTTTGCATGATAAATAATTACCATTCGAGTTCAATCTTTGCTCAGAGAGGACAGTAAAGTAGCTTAACAGTCAGAAAAACAACTTTTGTACAACCTGAACCACGAGGCACTGGTGTGCTTTTTTGTTGACTGAAGTCTCATACCCTGGGAAAACATTTAAACCCTGGCTACCGCTATCACCCAACACGGACACTCCCTGACTTCTGTAGAAGTAAGTATGTTAACAATGGAACGAATGATATGTCGGTATTAAGAGTACATAATACCTGGCTTACTATTTCCACAACACTTTGTATGTACAGAAAAGTAAAACTGATTGTCGAATGTAAATAAATATATAATTGTGATATCAAGACAAAAGAACTATGGATTCTTAACTAGTTAGCAATTTTATGTATATAACAAATAGATTAGTCTTTTCTCGGTAGTAAGGAATATAATAAATTTTATTGGAAAAATATTATTTAATAATAAACAATTAAAAAGGATTTTCAATTGAATGTTGAAAACCAAAACTGAAAAAAGTGCCTATATTGTTGTTTTATTATCCTTCATTATCCCTTCAATAGTTTATTTATAAATGCAACATTTCATTCACTGTTGATATATGTAATAGTGAAATATTTTAGTTACATAAACTTAGATGTACAATACAACTGAGACACCTTGTCACATAAGTACCTGTAAATAGTTTGACTTTGCAGGTCAGTCCAATACACGTAGCCATATTTGACGTGGATGTCAAATGCTAGAATGTCCTGGTCAGTGTCGACAAAGAGCATCATGTGGTGTTTCCCATCCAGCTCTATCCTCTCAAATGTGGTTGGCGTACTAAAGAACACGTAACCTGGAACATCAAACCCGTTGTATCTACAGACATACCTACTACAAGACACACGTAGTTCAATGTATTACACACATTTTAATTGTGAATTAAAGTATTGTAGTTTTAAAGAACATTTCAAGTTTCAGCAAACTTAGAGTAATTTTGTTAAGGTTACATACATTTTCGATCTAAATATTTTAATTTTATAATAAAATTAATAACTTACCTTTTCAAAGAAAACAAAATATTATATTCTATCAGTTTAAGAACTGATATATTATTTTAACTAATGTTTCTACTTGATGTCATAATCACGATGTTTTAATTAGGTTCTCCAATAATGGCTTAAACGCTTATAAAAAATCGTACATTTTATTCGTCAACTTTTCCTTATCAAACTATATATTTTATATGTGTAAAAACTCTCTTTCTTGATACTTTGTTAGTTATTATTATAATGTAGATTTGTACTAGCTATTTTGGGAAGGCATTTCATTACGTATGAATTAAAAGCGTTTTAAAATGGTATACCACTCAAAATCGTAAACTTAACAAAAATTGCAGGGTATCTTTTTAATTTTCTTATATGCACACTCCAGACCAGCTGTCTGGTATAGAAGAGCCTTTAATCAAGTAAAAAAAAAACGGAAATATGCCAAAAATTTAAGTACAGTAAAAATTCTAATAAAGAGAAGTAAATTAGCTAGAGAAAAAAATTATTTGTTAAACTAAATTAAAACTTGTAAAAACATTTCAATAACTAACCTCACATTTCAAAAACGTTTTGCTTAAAGACATGATAAAATACTAATATTACAGAACTTCTAAAAATAATTAAGTATATAAATACTATGCACTTGAACTATAGAATTGAATTATCAAATGAAGATAAACTGATAATTAATTAAAACAAATAAAATAACAAGCTTGGTGGAATTTCTCAACCATCATTACTGATGAACTCCTCTAAAAAAGTCTTGTTCTGTGTGTTGAGGATGTTTTTGTCGAAAAACAAGAATAATGAGCGTATATGATAATGATGGATCATTCGTATGATTTAATGGCTTATTAAGATGTAATATGTATAAATTATATATTAAAATGTCAGGCTTATAAATAGTTAAATTTGATGAATTTACTGATGAGCACAAACTTTAGTACTATTGAAATTTACCAGATGGGGAAGATGGCTTCTAGCTTCATTCATACCAATCTTAACTATTGACTAATTTATTACTATAAAAGAGTAAATTGGCATTTTAAAATTATTTTTTATTTTTGATCATAGGTACCTTGATAAGCCCTAACCTCACCGTAGTAGCTACCTGGTTTTTATCAGACCATTAATCTAAGTGACTCACATAGTAGTGCCAATGGCGGTAGGAGCCATTGAGCGCTAACCATGTAAGTAAGAGCAGTAAGTACAGATCCCAACAACATTTGTTTTCCAAGTACATTTTCCAAAATAATATTATTAAGACACAAAACCAGGTTTATTATTTTAAGTAATTTAAAGAAAGAGAAGATAAAAATGTGAGAGAACAAAATTTTTTACCGTTTTCAAAACAAGATTTCATGTCTTCCTCGAGAGAGAAGCCATAGCGACAGAAGCACTCGTAGCCTTGAGGTCCTACACTCTCGTGCTCACAGCGGAAGTCGTCACGTTCGTCCTGCGACCTTGGTTGGGAACTGTTGTGGAGTACCCGTATCTGACTGACGTTGCTCTGAAATGCCATTTATGTTGATTACTAATAGCAATGGCTAGTCTTGTGCATAGAGTAGACATTTTAAATTAATTTTCATGGTATTTTTTATGTTACTTTGTATATTCACATCCATGCAATTAAAAGCATAACATAATTCGTAATAAAAAATGACCCTGAAAATAATGTAACACTATATTATTTTCAGAATTAAATACATTTCAAGGTTTGTGTTAACAGTCGGTATGAATTAGTACGTATTTTTGTTTTAGTAACTCTCCATTGTAATAAATAGTTGGATATATCAGGCCATATGCACACTTAACAATGTACAAAAATCATGATTACCCCAGACTCCATTAAGGCTTGTTTCACTTGTGGGTGGGGAACTACTCCTATAATTCACAAAGAGGAATAATCCGTTAAAATCCAGAAAACATTAATAATGGGAACAATCCATCGTTAGTTACTTAAATGGTGAGTAAATATATAATACATACCTTCGTAAAAATAATAAAGCACTCATATTTTATTAAAGAAACTATTTTAAGTGTGTGTTATTTTAATTTAAAATTTCAACAGCCAAAATATTTTACTAAAAACAGTTACAGATAGTTGTTAGTAAATTGTATATATTTAAAACGTCTACAATGGACGCCTAGAGTTTATCACTTAATTATGGTAATTAGTTGTACATAGTTTAGTGACTAACCAATTCATGGTCAATGAGAAAGAAGGACGGCTCCAACACCACATAGCTAGCCGTTATGTTACCATGGATCACTGAGTAGACATTCTTTAGCCATCTGCTTAAGAAAAGTCCTTTTTCATTGGAGTAGAAAAATCCTCCTTGGGTCAGAGCCAAACTCCTAGCTGGACCCTCCATCTGGTCAAACAACTTGACACCCCCGGGAGGGCGTAGTCCTCCATAGCTGAGTTCCCACTGCTCGCTGACGTTGCCATTAACTCTGTAGAAATAGAGAGACCAGTGTTCTACGTCTAAAGCCAGGGGGCCACTCGGGTGGATATTGTCATAGGAGACTAGGACTTCCCCATCGCCACCGATGGTGTCTGAGGATTTGATTCTTGTAAGTAGTCGTTCCTTGTTAATTGTAGATTCAATCCAAAACAGTTTCCTGTGGGAATAAGGAATTTTTTTAGGATTATTAGAAAAAAAGAGTAATGTTAGAAAAGATTTATTTGAAAGAAATTTATTGATTACTCTGTAACTTATCCATTTTTTCCTCATATGCAATGTCAATAAAATTTTAAAAAAAGAATAGTATTATAATCGTATTAGCAGAAAAAGAAATGTCTGTTTAGTCAACAATTATTTTGTATAAGATTTGTTTCAAGTTTGTTTAAGAACTAACGTATAAAGTTATTTTTGGTTTAACTTGTGAATATTTCATATCTTAGGCAAATAAAAATGAAAATGGTATGCCTCAACAAAAAAATTTATGTTGCATAATACAAGCACGTTCTTTAGAACAGTTGCTACATGTGATCCGTTATCTTATGTATCTTTTATATGATCAATCAATAAACATAAAATCCTAAATGTACTTACCCCACCCTAGGGTCGACAGCTAGAGCTCCTAGTGTCCAGTTTGTCTCACAAACTACCCTTCTCCTTTTGCCATCCAAATGGGCCGACTCCACCCTTCCTTTTGAGACATCAGTCCAGTAGATGACCTGGTGGATCCAGTCTACTGCCAACCCCCCACCACTCACCCTTCCTGTTGCAGCTATTACCGTAGTTGTCTTCAAATCGTACAGAGGTGTCCTAAAATAATAAAAAAACAAATAAAACCAAAAACAAAGTACAAGTAAATTACCAGTATTATAACGGATCTTCCCCAAATCATATACAGTTTGCAGAAGAATTTAATGATAAGTAATAAAAGTATAGTTGAGTGTATTACTTAGTGTTCATGTTGTTTCAGTAAGACCGTGATACAAAATTAGTGTTTGATAACCACAGTAAATACCAAAACAAAATCTATTGCCACATTAAAACAGCTTATATAAAACTTTAGCATTGCAATTATGTTAGATTCAAAACCAATCTTAATCCCCTAACAGATATAAAACCACGATGTCCAGACTTAAACTGTTTGTATCTCCCTTACTAGACAAACCCTTCAAAATACAAACTGAACTTGGATTGTTTATGATACTTGCTCAGATTGAAAAATAACCCTCAAAGTCTAGTTAAAGAGATCCATTATATAACCTATTCATTAATCACCTGTATATGAAGAAGTCAGTGGCCCAGAAGATCTGACTCCAGGAGAAGTGGATGTCAAACGCCACCACAGGGGCGTCAGCACTGACTACGACTGACGAAGAATTTGGTCCGAGATGAAAAATTGCATTGTTATAGGCAATTAACAATGGCTCCACGTTGGCTGATAGAGCTATTGGACATATTTAAAACGTACGAATTATTATTTTAAATTAATCAGTTCCTGGATAGTTTATTAATCTACGTTCTTAATGCAAACCTATTTCTGTTTTGTACACAAGTTAACTTTAAAGAGATTGTACTATTTAACTTCTTGAAACCATTCTTACACTTCAGTACCAATGTATGTGTATAGGTGGGTGGGTGGCCCTATACCACTGTATGCATGGGTGGGCGGCTGGGTTAATCACTGTAGTACATGTATGTGCGAGTGGGTGTCATCACCTCTAATAACTAAACTTGCAGAAGTATTGATTCACCCATACACTTACAGTGTGATTTACTCACCCATACACTTACTGTGGTATTGACCCAACCATACACTTACAGTGGCATTGATTCACCCATACACTTACAGTGGGATTGACCCACACTTACACTTACAGTAGTATTGATCCACCCATACACTTATAGTGGTATTGATCCA
>JAQJVL010002306.1:0-17500 GCA_035578905.1 Stictocephala bisonia
ACATCTGGCTCCTCTACAGTACATTCCTTCAGGTATGGCCTCTGGTGGATTGTGGACCCTTACTACCGCACACAACCGATGGTAGGGATGTTAACCTCTGCTTTCAACCACTCCTAATTAGCGGACAATTAGCGGACGTTCCACAACATTCTTGCAACTATGTGCTTTTAAAAAGATATCTTGTTTATCACAGTATTTTCATAATATACTAAAAATTAGGAGGAAAACGAGTCATGACGGGAATGTGATAAAAACTAACAAATATAACTGGTTTTTTTTTTTTTTTTTACAATAATTGTTTGTGCTTTCTGTTTTTTATTTCTTAGTTTACATCAATTTCCCTTCTTGTTTGGACTCATTTTCCTTATACTTATTAGTAGATTATAAAAATATGATGAAAAAATTTTATTTTTAAAATCATAATATTGCAAGTGTGTGGTAGTGTCTATAATGTGCTAGTGGCCATAGCTGAAGGAATCGACTCTAGTTATGGTTTTATTTATACAATTTAAAGTTTTCATTTACTAAAAAATTTTTAACCAAGAAGATATTTTAATTTTACTTAATTAAATTGATAAGTGGAAACAATTTAGGTGAATTTAAAAATCTCTACAAATGACTATTATAAACAAAAAATACTATCTATACCGTAAAACAAAATCATTTTCAGAGTTTTGGGAAAGTTGCATCTTATTACACCTGAGCTGTCAGTAGTAACCAGGATCTCTTTATAGTTAAAGGAATACCTTAACTAATCTTTACATTAATAAACAAACATTAATGAATTGATTGAAATAGTTTACTAGCCCAATAGGCAAGGCAAGTGACAAACCTACGTGGAATCCATACCACGTAGTATTGGTCCGATTATCAGATAATTGTAAAGCCTGATACTCAGTTCCCTCCCCTACACAACATCCGGACATTGACTACCAACCAACATGGACAGCTCAGACTTCTTTAGTGTTACGTCAATAGCAACCATTGAGCGGACGCCACATCAATATCATGAAAAACTATTGCCTACAATCTCCACAACACTGGTCCCCAAGAGGTTCGGTTATAGCACTGCACCATTGGTGTCAACAACACTATTTTGGTACCAGGGAGGGGCTTCAAAACATCTGTACCACTTAAAATCATTGTTTGGACTGAAATCCATCATTGTATGATATAAACTACATTACATGTTGAGTTTTAGAAATTTTGTTTTCAATGGTTGTGAATATAAGTGGCTGGAGGAGAGGAGTCATCTTGTTATTAAATATGTTAATATTTATTTATTTATTTATTTTTATTGCATTGACAAGTACAATATACATGTATCGCAATCGTCCCTCTTTAAAAAAATCTATATTTACACAATCATTCTTTATAATATCGTTTCAACTAATGACATAGTATTTGATTTTTTATGTAACCCTTTATAGCTGCACTTAAATAAGTATAGGAACAATAAATGAAGATAACTGAGTGTTATATTTAATTAACAATAAATAAAAATCGGCAGTGCTGTAACCCAACTACTTGGGGACAAAATGTTTAGGAGATTGTAGATGATAGGTTCAATGCTCCTTGGTCTTCTTAATACCGACACGGTGTCCACTCATTGGTTGCCATCAACGTGGACACTACTAGAGAATTCTGGGGTGTCCATGTTGGATAGTAGTCAAGGTTCAGGTGTTGTGTAGGGAAGAGAACTAAATGTCAGGCTTGTCAGTTAGCTGAAAACAAACCAAACACTATGTGGTTATGATTCAACGTAAAGTTGTAAGTCACATTATTGCCCTAGCTATTGGGCTATCAATACATGTTCATTTATGAGCTAAGTCAAACTCAGGTAGTAACAGTGACTTCACTTGTTCATATTCACTCATCACATTCATTCTCCCCTCATATTCTCCTAAATCTCCACATTTGGCGCCTTAATAGTTATAATACAAAAGGACAGTTAAAAATGTGAACAAAATATTGATTTGGGTAAAACAATCGATAATGCTTTTATTATTTTAGAGCTGAAGTTGAAGAAAAATCTTGAACTAATCAATTCAACAAAGAGAGCAGCCCTTTCAGATGAAGTGAAGTTGAATACAATAGCATGTGCATTGTAAAGCAAAGATAGAAGGGTAGTTCATTATTCATTAGATCCCACACTCCCGTTCTCACCTTGAACTTTCCAACGTTCTTCCTCGTGTGATCCCTGAGGAACATCTTCATTCGGTGCTTTGACTTCACAGTGCCTGAATCTTTTATGTGAGCTCATTAATTTGTTCTCACTATATCTCATAACGTTTTTATGCATATTTTATTGTATTTCAATAATTTGTTATTTTACTTTCTTCCTTTTGCATTATCATAGAGAAAGTATTGTGATCGTCCAAAAAAATGTTTTTAACAAGTTGGTCTAAAAATTCATTTTAGAGTCCCCTGACCCAAAAAAGTGGTTTTTTGAAGTCTCCTTTTGGTGTCTGTAATATGTGTGTCTGTGTATGTGCAGTTTGCTGGAGAGCAAATGGATGGATCAATTTTTATGAAATTTGATATGTAGGTGTATTTAAACGATATTTTTACACTATTTTTTTATTTTAGTCTTTTTTTATTTTTATGGGCAAAAAAATAGAATTTTCTCAAAAAATGGCTTTAATGATTTTAAATGAATTTTCAGGAAAGATGTAAATTACAATTTAAAGTATTTTAGTAAAAATTGTGTGTCTGTAACTTTACTAGTTTTTGAGTTATAACATTTTTGTATGGCCAAAAACACTTACATAAAATCTGGCTATGTGATTAATTGTTCAGCTGTTTTTGGAGATTATTTTTTCTATACTTTTATTTAAATAAAATAAGTGTTCGTTTATACATTCCTTAGAAATGTATTTAATAGAACATCTGTTTTTATTTAGGTGTGTTTTTAATTCTTTTAGTTTTAATTTTTTTAAGCAATCTGACATAACAAAGGAAAAGGGAGACAGTTACCAGTTACCTGGTACCATTTATTTTAATTGTAGATATCTTGAATGAATTATTAAGAAATATAAATGTTTGATTGATTGGTGAAACTTTAAAATCAGTTAATTCTTTTTTATCAGCTAATTTTAATTTGACAATATTTTGATTAATCTTAAAAAAATCTTACAGGTTAAAACCATTCTTTTAAACTCTCTTTAATAAAAGTAAAATAATAGAGCGTTAGAACTCCTATTTAAATGTTAAACCATTTAGTATATAAAGAAGGAGACTGTCAGCTCATATGAATCTGTGAAGTTTGCATGTTCTGTAAAATTAGTTCTAGTTCTGTCTTCACAGGTAGCACCAGTGGTTTGTATTTCTCTGTATCTCTCCAGCACACACTGAACTAATAGCTGAGCTAATAGTAAGCCAAACAGTCGTCCGAGTGCTTATTTGAGGCCATAGATAGCAGCATAGGCAGGTTTATAAAACTTTAGTCAGTCTGTTTATGTAGTTAGTGGTAATATTATTTTCTAAAATTAATTGTATGGCCTGTTTCATAGAAGTAATCCACAAAGATTGGTTAGGAAAACTAAAATATCACACTGAAGATCTTGAACACTGGACAGATCTTTATGAAAGTAGAGAATCATTCAGTTTTCCCCCTACTTATATATTCTGTTTTATAAGTGATCATATTAAAATTTTGAAACACTATAGTAATTGAGATCTAGGAATTTTATTTTAAGATTATTGACAAAGACTATGTGAGTAATAAAAAAGTTTAATATTCCTTGTCTACCTAAAATAGTTACATACTTTTTAACTTAGGGTATCTCTCTAAAATAACATAAATTGAAAATTTGAACTCTTTGCATTTTTATTTTTAGTAATTTTAGTAATTAAAGGTTAGCTCTTTTAAAAAAAAGTCAACTTGAAATAACAGCAAAGTAACATGTCACCATTTGTCTTGGACTTGGTGTTAATAATGATTGTCTTGTTCACGTATCTCTATTTTTGTAATTAATTTAATAAGATAATATTCATAAAAAAACCATATTTAATCAGTCTGAACTAGTTATAAGGAGGGGTAGTACAGTCTGCAGAAATGAATAGCGGTCTTTGAAAGTCTTTTTCTTTGAGAATATCCTCTCATCGGCTGTATCCTTATTTTCTTTGGTCCTTTTTATTTTAAATTATGGCTTATGTTTCATAATCTTCCTCAATGTGTAATCTTAACCTTACAGTAAAAAAACGTAATGTAGGCTGTATGGAAAGCAATACTTTTGGTCGCAAGTTTTATCCAATATTTCCTTACAGTTCATCGAATTAGTATAAATTAATCTCAGATACGAGACAGGGGGATTATAAGAAAGGGCCATAACTTTGCCATTTTTAAACTTTGTCTATGTATCTACCTATAAATGATTATACTTAAATATTTTATGAGCTGTTGAATCAAGGACAAGTTCAACATAGTTAAATTTGACACGTGCCTACCCGCCCACCCCTACGCTTACAGTGATTTTCACCCACTCGCTTACACCTACACCTACAGAGCTATTGACCCACCTACCCACTCCTACAATTACAGTGATATTGACCCACCCACCCAACCCTACACTTACAGTGGTACAGTGGCATCTTAACTTTATGCATATTTTAAGACGAATACTAATAATTATTAGATGACCTGTGTAGTCTGGTTACTAACTGAGTTTGAATTATGCTCCGAAAGGGCCATTTATCAATAGCTCAATAAGTAAGGGATCTACATATTATCCGAATCAATTGGGACCAGACCCTATTCGGATAATCAAATATTTGGATAATTGGATTTTTGTATAAAAACAGTCCATTTTATTTTATTACTAAACATAATTAAACACATTTATGTTAAAATGGGATGTAAAAAAATTATTTAATTGATAAAAGGAATCTATTATATAATTAATTACGATTTAAATACGTACTATAGTGCTTATTTACGTACTATTCTGTAAACAAATATTATTTGTTGCCAATCACCTTTTTTAAAAAAAGCTTTGTATGTTTCAACTGTATTCATCCGTTTTTGAGCAGCCGATTGACAGAGGAGAAAGGACAAATGCGAGAGTAGACAATACAGTCTCCTGGCAGAATTTGGATTCATTCTTTTAAGATGGTGTTACAGTATACAGTATTAATAGACGCGTATTTTGAGCTATATATTGAGATACATATATCTATGATTTATCTCTTTAAGGATTAAAAAATACTACTCTTTGTTGTTGTATGCTTTTAATTAGTTTTTTATGAACAAAATTACAAAACTGAAGATTGTAAGATTTCTTTTATGACATTCTGAAGTTGGATAATCAGCAATTCGGATATTTGGAGTTCGGATAATTGGAGTTCCACTGTACCTAAATCGTATATTTGAACCTAAATTTAAAATTAATTTCCATTAAATTGGTTCTGAAAGGTGCAATCATGTATCATATGAAATTACAGATGTAGGGTTAAATAGTAAAAAAATATCTCTATCGGAAAATACATCCCTACGATAGAATTGTTATGGTGGCATGTACACAGTAATTTTAGCAGACGTACAATCATATTACTGTGTACTAGTAACAAAGTATACTATTACTATTACATTACACTCTTACTTCAGCAAAACAGCTGTAGGTAAATAGCCATTATCTATACAGGACTAAATGATGCTTAAGTTATTTATAATTTTGTATCAACAATACAGGCCATATTGTGTGGCAAACAATAAGCTCCAAGTAATATGTTAGGATATTACATTTGATTAAATTAAACAGCGAGTTGCACTAATAATGACAATCTGTAGCTCATTCATTATGCAAACTAAAATTAGATTTAATTGGATAACAGTGAACAAATATCATTAAATCTAATTAGAAATGCTCGCTTGACCTGTTTATTTTGCTTTAAGGGTGTATTGATCCATGGCAACATGGCATGTTTTTTAGAGTCCTCTCATAATCCTAACAGACCAGATAAATTGAACTTTTTATTGCTTCTGAGACTTTCACATAGAAAAATATAAGATTCTTGTCTCTGTTTGGTTGTTAGTTGAATAACCCTGCAATTAATTATAGCTTTCCTATGTTTTAATACATTAATATATACTAGAGGACAACCCTGCACACATCGTGTGTCAATCTAGTCTCTCGCTGCACTTGTTACACCTCTGACTTTTGACTACAAATAACAGGAGATTAACTGTAGAACGTAAATTCACAATAATAAATTTATTTATAGTATCTCACTCACATTATATGTGTTGCTGCCTGTTTATTAGTATAAACACCCAATGGTATTACTTAGCCTATTTAAAACGTGTTCATTTAATTTGTTGGTGTTTAACAGCTGGAGAGCGTTTAAAATCTCTTAATGCATCAATACGATAATGTCAAACACACAAAATAAAAATAATGTTATTGGTTGCCAATCACCTTAATTAAAATATGCTTTGTATATTTCAACTGTGTTCATCCGTTTTTGGGCAGCCACTTGATAGAGGAGAAAGGACAAATGCGAGAGTAGACAATACAGTCTCCTGGCAGAATTTGGATTCATTCTTTTAAGATGGTGTTACAGTGTACAGTATTATTTGACGCATATTTTGTGTTATATATTCAGATACATATATGTATGATTTATCTCTTTAAGGATTAAAAAATACTACTCCTTGTTGTTGTATGCTTTTAATTTGTTTTTTTTATGAACAAAATTACAAAACTGAAGATTGTAAGATTTCTTTTATGACATTCTGAATTTGGATAATCAGCAATTCGGACATTTGGAGTTCCACTGTACCTGAATCGTATAAACAAAATAAAAAGGTTTATTTATTTACAAAACAGCTATTATTAATTTACTAAAATCAACCCAATTTTATGAAATAATCTTTTAGGGGCGGTTTCTACCCTTTAGACATATTTTATCAAGATGAATTTGTTTTTTTTATGAACAAAATTACAAAACTGAAGATTGTAAGATTTCTTTTATGATATTCTGAATTTGGATAATCAGCAATTGGGACATTTTGAGTTCGGATAATTGGAGTTCCACTGTACCTGAATCGTATAAACAAAATAAAAAGGTTTATTTATTTACAAAACAGCTATTATTAATTTACTAAAATCAACCCAATTTTATGAAATAATCTTTTAGGGGCGGTTTCTACCCCTTAGACATATTTTATCAAGATGAATTTGTTTTTTTATGAACAAAATTACAAAACTGAAGATTGTAAGATTTCTTTTATGATATTCTGAATTTGGATAATCAGCAATTGGGACATTTTGAGTTCGGATAATTGGAGTTCCACTGCACCTGAATCGTATAAACAAAATAAAAATGTTTATTTATTTACAAAATAGCTATTATTAATTTACTAAAATCAACCCAATTTTATGAAACAATCTTTTAGGGGTGACTTCTACCCCTAAGACATATTTTATCAAGATGAAAATACTATAGTTGTTCTATTTAAGACCTCAAAAAATAGTGTACAAAATTTCAACTCTCTACCTACATGAGAATTTGGGGAATTCGTGATAAATAAGTCAGTCAGTGAGTCAGCCAGGGCTTTGCCTTTTATAGATATAGATAACAACATAAAATAATGGTTTGAATAATTCAGCAATGAAGTATACACTAATACAAACAATAGAACAATACCTGGGTGTAAACTAAACGTATCGCCATTGTTGTTTGGGCCTATCATCCATTGTGTACAGTGTACAGTGTGGATTATACTATTGGGAGTTTAGAAATAAAATAAAACAAACAAAACCCCAAATCATCAGACATTTGGTAAATGGGAACCATCCATCAGCCTTCATCTCTTAGATGTTTTCTTTTACTTTATAACTTAATTTAAATTAGTGATATATTGTGTTTAGTTCAGGATTCATTATTGATCACTGCTATTTTTTTAAAATGTAAAATTTAAAATCTGTGTCAGTATGAGTCACGCAAATAAAACTTATAACATTTTGAGGGTTTCAATTGATTAAGATCTTAATAGGAAAAGTAAACTGGCATTCACATTAATTTTACTGTTTTAAAATCATATTTAATGATCACAAATCTATGATTAATTATTATATTTAGCGAAATAATCAGAAATATACCTTTTTATATTAAGGCAGAAAAAGACCCTTCTAAGAAATGTTAGTCCAGTTTGTAACCATAACCATCCTCAGACCAGAGTAATTCAACCATTCCTTTGTGAATACCTCTGGTCTGAGGATAGTAAAGGTTGTTTTCTGAAATCAATCACTATAATAATTGTAAAATTTTTACTTATAATATAATAAATTTATGTTGTATTACATTCATTTGTTTGGTATTTGAAATGTTCTATATTATAGTGGTGCTTTTGTATACAATTAGATGTAAAAATAAAGTTAGATTAATTGAAATAAAAAAATTGTGGTAATCTATATTTATTAAAGAGGATGTTTGCATCTATATTAATTATAAAAGAGGATGTTTATATATATATATATATATATATATATATATATATATATATATATATATATATACGAGGAAAAAAGGTTAACACCAAATACAGATCACCTGATCAAGTAAAAGTAGTGTGTGCTACACTCTCAAGGTGAAATGTAGAACTACAATAAATCAAAACATATACAGTACTGTTGTTGTGAGAACTTCAATCTGCTTATGGCATGTGAAACTACATTAAACCACACAGTCATATGTTTTTTGTAAACAATTCAGATTCTCCATTTGAATAACATGGGATCTTTAGGAGCCCGTGGGGCGGGACCCTGTGGACGGATCTGCATCAAACTTCACAGAAACCATCTCGGGAGTATACAGGACAACATCCTAAAGTTTCATGGCGATCGGTTGGATGGTTTGGCAGCGCATAAACTTCAAACATACAAACATCCTCTTTTATAAATATAGATATATATATGTTTGAAGTTTATGCGCTGCCAAACCATCCAACCGATCGCCATGAAACTTTAGGATGTTGTCCTGTATACTCCCGAGATGGTTTCTGTGAAGTTTGATGCAGATCCGTCCACAGGGTTCCGCCCCTCGGGCTCCTAAAGATCCCATGTTATTCAAATGGAGAATCTGAATTGTTTACAAAAAACATATGACTGTGTGGTTTAATGTAGTTTCACATGCCATAAGCAGATTGAAATTTTCACAACAACAGTACTGTATATGTTTTGATTTATTTTAGTTCTACATTTCACCTTGAGAGTGTAGCACACACTACAAAAAACCTTTACATTTATACACCAAATAAGAAGACCAAAAATATTGTTTACCCTCTTGCACTCATTTAATAAATAATGTTTTTTTTCTATAATTCTTTTTATTGATTTATTTTGGTATGTCAATGAAAAATGAAAGGCGAGACAACGTCCGCCGGGTGCAGCTAGTTATCTATAAGTATTGCACAATTTCTATGACTTATGATAATAAACAATAATAAAAATTATATTCTGAGCTATTAAAATATTAAAAAGAGAATTTAAGCTTACTGTTATTATATAACACTTACGATATATAAATTAATAAAAGGAACAGAACACATGTTGATATTTAGAAAAAAACCAACAATTTAAAATAGCTAAATTTAGAATTAACTAAGGTTAACTTACTTTTTTATTCGGAATAAAAACATATGAATCATACAGATAATTACAGTAAACACAACGTTGTTATTACTACATGTATTTAGCTATTATTGTACCTTGAAAGAGTTCTAGTCCGATAGATTGAGTGAAACACGTTCACACAGGTAGGTGCGTTATTCCAATCAGGATAATAACTACTTCATTACAGTTAATTATCGGTGTGCTGACAACCACGATACAACCCTGAGGACGGTACTTATTAACGCACCCTCTCTGTTTCCTCTTATTACTGTACATTAATTGATACTCAAAAGATTAAAATCACTCATGATTTGATTTTGTAGAATATTGAAAATACTGAATTATGAATAATCATTAACTGATTATTGAAACATTATTAATTATTGTATTATTATTATTATTTTTCAAGATCATAGAGATTTAGGCTGATGAGGGATGAATGAGTGTAGATGAACAAGTGAAATCATTGCTACTGACTAAGATCGAATAGCCAGGACAATTTAGAGACCTACAGCTTTATGTGGAATCCGAACCACATAGTTTTAGTCTGATTTTAGTCTGATACCACCAGTGTCAACACTTCTTAGTATTGCCAGCATCTTTATTAACATTTTTGTTTTCTTGCATAAAAAGGGGAATGGTGTTAAAAGTAAAATCTTCAAGGATTTTTTAAAAATCTTGTACGTTACTACAAGTGTTTTTTCCTAAACTAATGGCTGACTGTTATTGGACCTCTTTGTAATCAGCTTTCACCAATAGAGACAGCATTTATAGTTCTTTAACATCAGATATTTAACTAGCAGCCATTTTAAAATTTGTTGATACATTTTTAATGTAATAGAGTATTAAAAGTATAGCATTTGTGCCAAATTTCAACACTATACCTTTTATGATTGCTGAAAAAAATTATATTGTAAAAACATAGACGGACAGGAAACGGTGCATATTAGGACATATATTTATATATATATATATATATATATATATATATATATATATATATATATATATATATATATATATATATATATTTATATGAAATCCTTGGTTTGTTTTGACCCCAGGAACAACCTCCTGAAGTTTGTTTAAGTATTTCAGTTACACTCGGCATATTTGTTAAAAACTGTTTTAAATAAATTTTTTAATTAAATTAATGCCAATTTTAAAATTCTGGAAAAAGAGGAAATGTTAATAGTCTGTTTCTAACCCTTAAGAATGGAATTTAGAGAAATCCTTTCTTAAGGAGTCTTTATGATAAAAAAGGTAACTTCCCTCCAAATTTTATAAAGAACTGTTTAGTGGTTCTGGAGATTTCCTAATGAGTGAGTTGATGGTTTTTATTGTAAAATTAAAATCAAGGGTACAACTATTTATTATTTTATTCCATATAAGTAATTTTTAGGATTAAAAATAACTTTAATAAGAGTGCTATTAAAGTAGCTCCAGAATATTGAATTAAAAGTATATTTTCCAAATAGTTATCTCCTCTAAAATAACCCTTGTAAATGTGCATATTACATAGAATGTAACATTTATTTAAAAGAAACTTCTACATTGTTATCAGTTTCATGACATTTCTAGACGTTACCTTAAATAAGGTCGGGTCAGATCACTAAAAAATATTGAATAAAACATAGACCAATTGCTCTCAAACTAAACAATACATTAGCATAACTTCAAAAGCTGTTCAAATAGGCAAAAAATCTATAGTCTCACAATAAAGTTCATCCCATATTACATTTACCATAAAGCTGGTATAATATTTATAGTATACCAGTGTCCCGATTGACAACTGGAAGAGGGATCCGTACTATGGTTGGATGAGTTAATTGATGTTCTGGAGCTTTGACTAAGCAGCCGTGAGTTAACCTCAAAGCACAGCTGCTGGTTAGTTTACTTTGACAAAGAATAAAATAGAACATTGATATTCTTTTTTTATTGCATAGAATTTACAGGAAATATATAGTATCACAATAATCAGACTTAAATTATTATTTTAGTTAAAGCAGCCATTCCTACAGAATACCACATTCATATATACACTTTTAGTTAATACATTCTTCACAACATATGTTTAAGTTCTCCAAGTTGTGGGATAACACATCTCCAACAGAGTAAAAAGCCTTGGAAATGATAACTCTTTTTAAGTGTACCTTGAA
This sequence comes from Stictocephala bisonia, assembly GCA_035578905.1. NCBI lineage: Eukaryota > Metazoa > Arthropoda > Insecta > Hemiptera > Membracidae > Stictocephala > Stictocephala bisonia. The sequence continues at coordinate 11,774 of JAQJVL010002306.1, forward strand.
AGTCTTTGGCTCAATGTTGCTTTTATACTATATGATTGATTATAAAGTTATAAAGTTATGCTTTTATATGACTATTGATCAAGTGAGTGCTTGCTGGTGAGGGATGGGGCTCAAAAATTACTATTCTATGATGTGTTATTCGACAATTATCTCTGTGTCTGTTGACAATTATCTCTGTGTCTGTCGACAATTATCTCTGTGTCTGTCAACAATTATCTCTGTGTCTGTCGACAATTATCTCTGTGTCTGTCGACAATTATCTCTGTGTCTGTCGACAATTATCTCTGTGTCTGTCAACAATTATCTCTGTGACTGTTTGAATAGTTATGTACTTCACTGTCTCGGGTGAGCACACAGTTGAACAAACAATAAATAAACAGTAGCCTACCAAGTAACTGGCACAAACTTTCTTCCTTTCCCTTTGTTATGTCATCTCTAAGGAATGTACAAACTAAACACTTATTTTATTTAAATAAAAGTATGGAAAAAATAGCCTTCAAAATCAGTTATTCAACTAATCACATAGCCAGATTTTATGTAAACAACCTTGAACACACAAACAACAACTTGAATTGTGGCTTCCAGCCTTAGACCTCCACAATTATTTTTAATTGTAATTTGCACCTTCACTGAAAATTCAATCTAAATCGTTAAAATAAAGCACACATATGGACAGACACCAAACATTTTTTTAGAAAAAAACCCCTTTTTGGGTTCAGGAGACCTTAAAACGATTTATTAGACCAACTAGTAAAAAGGTTTTTTTAGGATCACAATACTTTCTCTATGCTAACCCATATGGGCGAAAGTAAAAGCAGACAGTAAATTATAAATTAAAGGCAACAATATATACTCAGGTTTTCAAGACTTTCTAGACAACACAAAATTGTTTAAATTGAACCATCTTGTAATGGCTCTTTCTCTTATGGAAATCAAGCTTTCTGTTCTCATCATTTTTTAATCAGTGTAAACTCATTCTGTTCCAGCTAGTGTTAGTTTTTCTCCAGTCACAATGGGTAAAAAAAAACTTAGATTAATGTCATATTTAATTTGCTATATAATTAGATGATAAATATCTTATTAAAAATCTTAAAATTTGATAGAACAAAATTTTTTGTTGTAAAAACCGTCTTAGGAGTTGTCGTGAAAATGCCAGTAAACCCTACCAGCCAGGGCAGAGAATGAGGATGTTCCTCTGGGATTTCACAAGAAGAGAACTGTCGGTGTGCTCGGGTGTGAGAAGTAGACATGAGATTTATGAATAATAAACCACCCCTCCATCTCTGATTTTGAGTGCACAGTCACTATATTTGATTTCAGATAACGTAAATAAAATAGGCATGATAATTTTATTTATTTTAAATTCAGTGTAGTGTTATGGGAGACAATCATCTATATCAGTTTTGAAAGAATCAAAATTAAATTTCTTTTATTCATTCTTAAGACATTGATTGTGAAGATATAGACGTACATGGAGTTAGAATGAGTGTGATAAGTGAGTGTAGTAATTGTTACAAACTAGATTGTTAAAAGTAGATACTATATTGTTACCACTTTAGATATGTCTTCTATGACCAGATGCTACATGTTCCAATAGTTATTATCTTCTTCTGGTATTCTTAAAACATTCTTTCAGAATTTCATAACTGTGGTTAAAACTTTAATTCTTATTTTCGCTACCAGTAATTGTAGTTCATGTGCCATTTCATAGAATTTTTGTTTTATAATTACATTTTCTTGTTTAAAAAAAATCATTATAATTCTTTGTTATTGCTAAACTTTTAACAAAGGACTGCTATTAGGTTAACTGTTATTAGGTGTAATAATATGAAAACCGTGGTATTTTTACAGCCCTCATAAACACACGCAGAAGGAAGTTCCGAATTTCGGTTTTTTATGTTTCTTGCAGAAGAAATTAATGATTATTTCCTTTCACGAGTCTTAGCTATTTTATTTATTTCTCTAGAATTTGGAACATACGTCAATTTAGTATGTTAATATATTTAACTGACAATAGCTTTAGTTTTCTTTTCTGTTCTATATTTAAATTAAGTCTTACCATTAAAATCTATCTGAAAATCATTTTCATCAAACTGTTTAGAACTACGAGAATTGACAGCTTTCATGCGCATATTTAGGCATTACGCACACATTTTCCTTTCGCACACATACAAATATCACTGTATTTGTATGTGGGGAGGGTTGGGTGGGACAATACCACTGTACATGTATGGATGGGTGGGAGGGTCAATATCACTGTGTGTATGTTGGGAGGGTAGGGTGGGTTAGGTTAGGTTATTGTGATGAAGGTTGGCTACTCCATTAGATTTAACATACTGACTAAGTATAAAATCAATACAATGGTATTGATTTTATATAATCAATACCACTGTACGTGTATGGTTGGGCGAGGTGGGTAATTACCACTGTATGTGTATGGGTGGGGGGGGGGGTCAATACCACAGTGCGTATATGGGTGTGCGGGTGGGTCAATACCACTGTACGTGTATGGGTGGGTGGGTGGGTCAATACCACAGTACATGTATGGGTGGGTGGGTGGTTCAATACCACAGTGCGTGTATAGGTGGGCGGGTGGGTCAATACCCACTGTACGTGTATGGTTGGGTGGGTGGGTGAATACCACTGCATGTGTATGATTGGGTGGGTGGGCCAATACCACTGCATGTGTAAGGTTAGGTAGGTGGGTCAATACCACTGCATGTGCATGTGTGGGTGGGTGGGTCAATACCACTGCATGTGTATGGGTGGGTGGGTACTCTGTGTGACAAATACTTAGTGTAGGGTACACAGAGTATTACAGAGGTGTAGATCCTCCCAGAGAAAGTCGTGCTTCTATGGGAGGATCCCATACACGTGCAGTGGTAAAGACCCCCCCACTTACCCACACACGTGCAGTGGTAAAGATCCACCCGCCCACCCGTGTAGCCCACACGTACAGTGGTAGTACGTGTGTACGTACTACCACTGTACGTGTATGGCTGGGCGGGTGGGTTACTACCACAGTACGTGTATGGGTGGGCGGGTGGGTTACTACCACTGTACGTGTATGCGTGAATTTAAGAATGAAATTAAGTATTACCTTTGTTATATTGTCTTTCACTAGTTCGACAACCAGCAATTGCACGCCAGAGCATAGTTGTTGTCATATATTAAATACTATAATAAAAATTAAAACAAACCGCAACAAATTACTAAAGATCCTTGAATTACAAAAAATTAAGTTTGACAGATTCAGATTTTTATTCACCAAAAAACAAACATTGTCATAGGTAATAGTCAACAAAACATAGTTTAGAAAACAAGTCTTAGTATAAGTAATACAATGCATACAGGGAACAAATCAAATCATTTACATAAAAAGTCTCTGATGCAATAGTATTCACCCTGTATCAAGAATGCTTTTAAGGTTTTTTGAACTTGTTTAAATACGGAGGCAGAGCATTGTACAGTTTAATTCAATTAAACTGGACTTGTTTATGAAAAAAAGAAGTTCGGTGACGTGGAATATCTAAATAGTCATAATTTCGAAGTGAGTAAGAGTGTATTTTATATAATTCAGAGTTAGTAAACAGAACTGTTTTTACTGTCCACGTTCTCTAGTTTTCTCAGAAGAAGTTTATGGTTGACCAAGTCAAAAGCTCGACTCAGATCGAAGAAAAGTTCAATAGTATGCTTTATACTGTCTAAATTCGTGACAACTTGTGATATAAAGTTGTACATGGCATCAACAGTTGACAGGCCTGGTCTGAAACCAAACTGTGCTGAAATTAAAGTCTTATTTGTTGACAAATAGGGCAGGAGACTATTGAGCATGAGTTTCTCCAACACTTTAGAGAAGGATGACAAGATGGAAAAAGGTCTATAGTTCACACAGTCGGTTTGATCACCAGTTTTATGAATAGTTGTTATAATTGCCTGTTTGGTCCTGTGGTCCAGGACTCTTTGTGCTTTTGAAGACAGAATTGAAGACTTCAATTCAGAACTAATTGTTTTTGGAGTTCAAGATAATATCGTTTTAGATGGTGTTTGGAATCAAGTTCTTTGGAAAGGTCATAGAAAAACAATAGGCGATTATGTAATTTTGTTGACTTTCTTTGAGCTGGATTTTTAAGAATACGTCCGCTTCGACTGTATCTTCTTTTTTAGAGGAAACACCCAGTCAAGAAGGCAACTCAAGGAAGAGAAAAAAGCGTTGTATTTCTCATCCACGTCAACCGCTTTGTACATTTCATTCCAAGACTCACGTTTTAAAAGCAACTTGAAAATAAATATGTCATCATGAGAAAAACTGCGCTTAACCACGTATTTAGGAATACTTGATTTGATCAAGGAGGGTAATGATATGTGTGCCAGTTGAGCATGATGATCGGAGACTCCAGTCTTCATCACTGAGGAGTTAAACTCTGTCTTTGAAATGTTGGTAATAATGTTATCAATCAGATATTTTGAGCCAGAAAATTCTCTCGAGGCAGATAAAATGCATCTTCGCAAATTAAAAGTTATAAAGGTCTAGAGCAGGTCGAGAGTCACTTAACATGTCAATATTAAAATCCCCAGCTACAAATATTTGAGTATTGTGTTTTATGACTGTCTCAAGGCACTCATAGATAGGTACAAAAAAGACTGAAATGTCCTCATCTTGGGTGGTCTGTATACAACAATAATCAACAAGTCCTCATCATTTTTGGTCAACCTGACAGCACAGAGTTCGCAAAATCCCTGTGTGCAAAATGAATCCACAGGTATTTCTTGATAGGATAAAGAGTTCCTGACAAGAATACAAACGCCTCCCTTTTCCATGTCGGTCCTACAGAACCCTGAAGCCATCCTGTATTCAGGTAAGCAAAGGGAATCCAGTTGAGGAGACGAGGAAATGCTCCGATAAACACAATATATCTGGTGACGTCCTCTTTATTGACACCTCAATGAGACACATCTTGGCCTGAAGACCCTGAATATTTTGGTGAATAAGGGTTAGCCTTGATAAAGAGTCTTTTTTGTGGATGGAATCTAAAATAGGGCAAGTAGAGAGAGTCCCCTAGGTTATAGGGTCTAATGTCTCCATTCTGAAAAAGGGGTCTGACATAAAAAATTACTCTGACTCTCAGTTAGCATATTGTCAGATGATGTGGGTAGAATATTAAGGGATGGCAACTCAAGATACGCTTTAACTGGCTCAGTCATTGGTATGAAATCCAAGACTGCCTTGAATAGACCCAAAAAAAGCATTTCAAGCTTATCATTTCCACGTTTATTAAGGTGCCTTCCGTCCCGAGCAAGATGGTGCCTCCGTATATACAGGCACCGTATGTACAGTTTGCCTCAACATATACAACATTAAAATTAACACTTAAATTTAAATAAGGTTAAAATTAAATTAAATAAGGACTTATAAGTAAGATCCTGTCTAATTAAAATACTATTTACAAAGATAATTAGTGTGTGGAAAATAGTTTTTGGCCGTATACAAAAGGTCAGCCAGGCATGGAGTGCCTCTTTTTCCCCATAACCACCTTTGTATCCAGCCTTTTCCCTGAATCCCTGCTTAAAATTATTGGTGCCAACATGAAAGTATATGACATCCAGATCAAAATTGATATAATGCAAGAGTCTCTTTTTTATATCGAGTATTTTCCCACTAGGGTAACACTCAACATATGCTACCTTCTTAAGACTATATCAACTTGCATGACGAACGAGAGAGTC
>JAQJVL010002306.1:25000-108178 GCA_035578905.1 Stictocephala bisonia
ATAATTAAAAGAAATGACAATAACCGTTTTGTTTCTCTTGGGTCATCTAGCTCGTCTATTATCTTTGTGTCAAAGTGGTTAGAAACTGTGTTTAGGTGTAAGACTAAAGGGTGTATAGTCAAAGCTCAATAGCGTCTGTGTAAAGACCTCTAATCATTATGAACTGTGGGTTACTACGCTCGTCCTGCATATAGTCCATTAGTTCTTTGTCAAAGTAAAGTAGCCAAAAGCTGTGCTTTGGGCCGAGACTCACATATGTATAGTCAAAGCTCCAGAACATCAATATCGTCTGTGTAAAGACCTCTAATCATTATGAACTGTGAGTTACTACGTTCGTCCTGCATATAGTCCATTAGTTCTTTGTCAAAGTAAAGTAGCCAAAAGCTGTGCTTTGGGCCGAGACTCACGGATGTATAGTCAAAGCTCCAGAACATCAGTAGCGTCTGTGTAAAGACCTCTAATCACTGTGACCTGTGGGTTACTACGCTCGTCCTGCATATAGTCCATTAGTTCTTTGTCAAAGTAAAGTGACCAACAGGTGTGCTTTGGGCCGAGACTCACGATATGTAGTCAAAGCTCCAGAACATCAATAGCGTCTGTGTAAAGACCTCTAATCATTATGAACTGTAGGTTACTACGCTCGTCCTGCATATAGTCCATTAGTTCTTTGTCAAATTAAAGTAGCCTAAGCTGTGCTTTGGGCCGAGACTCACGGATGTATAGTCAAAACTCCAGAATATCAGTAGCGTCTGTGTAAAGACCTCTAACCACTGTGACCTGTGGGTTACTACGCTCGTCCTGCATATAGTCCATTAGTTCTTTGTCAAAGTAAAGTGACCAACAGGTGTGCTTTGGGCCGAGACTCACGGATGTATAGTCAAAGCTCCAGAACATCAGTAGCGTCTTTGTAAAGACCTCTAATCACTGTGACCTGTGGGTTACTACGCACGTCCTGCATATAGACCATTAGTTCTTTGTCAAAGTAAAGTGACCAACAGGTGTGCTTTGGGCCGAGACTCACGGATATCTAGTCAAAGCTCCAGAAAATCAATAGCGTCTGTGTAAAGACCTCTAATCATTATGAACTGTGGGTTACTACGCTCGTCCTGCATATAGTCCATTAGTTCTTTGTCAAATTAAAGTAGCCTAAGCTGTGCTTTGGGCCGAGACTCACGGATGTATAGTCAAAGCTCCAGAACATCAGTAGTGTCTGTGTAAAGACCTCTAACCACTGTGACCTGTGGGCTACTACGCTCGTCCTGCATATAGTCCATTAGTTCTTTGTCAAAGTAAAGTGACCAACAGGTGTGCTTTGGGCCGAGACTCACGGATGTATAGTCAAAGCTCCAGAACATCAATAGCGTCTGTGTAAAGACCTCTAATCACTGTGACCTGTGGGTTACTACGCTCGTCCTGCATATAGTCCATTAGTTCTTTGTCAAAGTAAAGTGACCAACAGGTGTGCTTTGGGCCGAGACTCACGGATATCTAGTCAAAGCTCCAGAACATCAATAGCGTCTGTGTAAAGACCTCTAATCATTATGAACTGTGGGTTACTACGCTCGTCCTGCATATAGTCCATTAGTTCTTTGTCAGAGTAAAGTGACCAACAGGTGTGCTTTGGGCCGAGACTCACGGATATCTAGTCAAAGCTCCAGAACATCAATAGCGTCTGTGTAATGACCTTTAATCATTATGAACTGTGAGTTACTACGCTCGTCCTGCATATAGTCCATTAGTTCTTTGTCAAAGTAAAGTGACCAACAGGTGTGCTTTGGGCCGAGACTCACGGATATCTAGTCAAAGCTCCAGAACATCAATAGCGTCTGTGTAAAGACCTCTAATCATTATGAACTGTGGGTTACTACGCTCGTCCTGCATATAGTCCATTAGTTCTTTGTCAATGTAAAGTAGCAAACAGCTGTGCTTTGGGCCGAGACTCACGGGTGAATAGTCAAACCTCCGGAGCATTAATTAATTTATTCTATCATAGTGTGGCTGCATCTTATATTTGTTCCGTGGAGTGTTCAAGTTTGTTAGCTCTATATAAAAATAAATTTCATAATGATGATTCTGTTGTGATATGAAGATCTCTAGGAAATTTTCATAAAAGTAGTTATCATTATACATTTTATATAAAAGTATAGATTTAATAAATTTAGATCAACATTAAAACTAAACAAAGTGGAATAAGCATTTGAAAACTTAATTTAATTTGTTAAAACCTTGAATTGACGGCAGAAAGCTGAAAAACAGCGTGATAATGATATTACTGCCTTTATTACATGTCCTATTCACCTGAAGACGACCTCTAATAATTGAAAAAGGAACGTTATGAAGATTTACTTTTTAACAGTAGCATTAGCAAAGAAATTCCTCCCGTGATTTCATAAATAATTGTTAACAGTGTTATCAGATTATTTTCATATATTAGATGCCAACACAGCTTTGCGCGTTCTTTAAGATGTATATTAATGATTAAATGAATGTAGGATGAACTTAGATGACATGGATAGTCTGATTACTGTTCGACTTCTAGTCATAACTCAATAACCAGGGCGACTAAGGGACCTATATCCTAACCTGGAGTACAAATGACGTTGTTTTGAATTTCAGCGAATACTGATACTCAGACAGCTACTCAGCTCTCTTGCATACACAACATCCGGACCCTAACTACCACCTAACAGACATGATTAGAAATTTATTTCTCAGGGAACATTAATATTTTGAAAACGACCAAACTGATTACAAGGGATAAATTTACAATTCACAACATTAAAGGTGTAAATTGAGTATCTGAATTTGTCTCAATTTGTCTATGATTGAAATAATGTCCTCAATAATACATAATTGCTACTGGCCTAACTTAAAGGACAAACGACAATTCCATAAAAACGGAACAACTGGAATTATAAAATGTCCAAACCAGTATTTTATATTTGATTTTGTATCTTACTATTTGGATAAACAGTTTTACCTATAACTAAATTAAGTCACTCTGATATAAGATTCTTTAAAACTAGTTTAAGTCTAGAAAAAGAGTTTGAAGTTATGCTAATGTATATCCTTGCTTAATTCGAGAGTAGTTGGTCTCTGTATTATTTAGCATTCCTTAGTGGACTGTCCTGACCCTATTGAAGGTAAATTCTAGAAATACTGTATCATGAAAGTGCTCATAAACTAGATTTTGTACTAACAAATGGTATTTTTATTTAGTATATATCTATATAAGTAGTGAGGTTAAGTGGAAGAGAGGACCTAATGGTCCTAACTTTGCCACTAAATAAAATTTGTTCATTTCATTTCATATACAAAAATAAAATAGTCATACGTTTGTGTACACAAAACTCGAAAAGCGGTGAATGTATTTACTTAAAATATTTACAATTACATTCATATACAAGAGTTTTTTTACTACGGGCACAGAGAATTAAAAAAAAATCTCACCCTATCTACATTTCATAAATGAAAATAAATATTAATGCTGAAAAAGTGTGACCTAACCATTTTATATATGTACATATTATGTCCAAATCATACCTTGTCAATTTATTACAATACTCAAATGATTCTTCATTTATGGAAACAAATGTATTCTTACATTATTACATATGAGACGCTGATACAACGTTGTGCGTATTTTAAGGCGAATATGAATGATGATATGAGTGTAGTCTGGTTACTAACTGAGTTCAACTGTTCCTCAGAAAGGGCAATTTATTAATAGCTCAACAGCCAGGGCAACTAAGGGACCTACAGCTTTACGTGGAATCCGAACCACGTAGTGTTGGTCTGATTTTCAGCTAACTGACAAGTCTGACACTCAGTTATCTTCCCTGCACAACATTCTAACCTTGACTACCATCCAACATGGACACCCCAGGCTTCACTAGTAGTGTCCACGTCGATGGCAACCATTGAACAGACGCCGTGTCGGTATTAAGAGGACCGAGTATGGAACCTATCGCCTACAATCTCCCAAACACTTTGTCCCCAAGTAGCTGGGTTACAGCACTGCGCCACCAGTGTAAGTCATTGTTATAATTGGGCCGGGTAGAAAACGACCAGAGTGTTATATTTATTGCATGTACGGATTCCAGCAGCAGAGGGGATTTTTCCACCGCTGAGCCCCCTTAATTCACGGGCGTGACTAACTTCCGCCGTCAAGTGATCAACTTCCACAACAGTGTTTAGTTGAAAAAATTACTGTAACGAGCTGTACAAGTTTTTTAAAGCTATTTATTGTTTAAAAATTTTTCGTTTATTATTGCTATTATTGACTGTTGTTTGAATGCTAAATGATAATTTAATTTAATCGTTATTAATTAGTTTGATTTGTTGCTGTTAATCAAGCCAACCAATACAAATTAAAGTGAACGTAACTCAACATAAATTTACTATAGTATAAGTACAAAGTGAACGAATTAAAATATACTATGGTGATTGATTTAAAAAACCACGTTTCTCTTCCTGAAACCATATATTCCTTAAGGAATCCATCTGGTTTGAGTGGTTTTACAAAACGGATAACAATACTTTGTACATTTTGTACTTATATTGTAACCAATTTGTGCAGTTTTGTACATGTTACAGTTGCAAATTAAAACTTGAATACCACTAGTTAAAAATAACCAGCCGTGTGTACGGGACAGAATGTTCGATAAATTATTGATGGTTGAGATTGGCAGGCCTGTGCATAATACATGATACTCAATAGGTTCCCTCCAGGGCTTTGATAACAGTGTTTTAAATAACAGCTGTGAGCATTATTACTGATCAGTTGTTAATGAATTTTATTTATTTAATGAATGAAACATGTGTTGTATATTAGTAGACTAATATAGGCCTAGTGAGCCTCAGATCTTCGACTTTGTGCCACGTAGTATAAATAATGCCTAACCTGAAGACTAAATAATTTTGTATCTACATATTTAATTCTCTAAGTGTATGGGTCCTTATAAAATTGCTCAAGCTAGAAAGTCGATAAGATAGCTTGATTAGATTTTAAAACTTGGCAAAGGATAGTTGAAAATGATCAGAAGCTTAAAATATTACTAGATACTGAGGACGCCATTCCACTGGGCACAATATTCAATGATTTTCTATCACTAAAATGATAGAATGTTTTTATTAATACATATAACAGCTGTTTATGTTTATAATGTTTATGCTGGTGTAAAATTTGCTATTTTCAGTCTAGATTTAATCCACATGATTTGGTGGTATGTCAATTTGTTCTTAAATAAGAGGGTTCTATAAAATGCTATTTCTCATGGTTTTTATAAATTAATTTCATATTGTACATCTTTCCATAGCAATATTTCTGAATTTTCTCAACATTTCGAGTGAACCCATAGTAACACAATAAAAATGTTTAATATTGTGTTATGAGCTGTTTTGAATATAGTAAATGGTTCCAAATAATTGGCACAAACTTTCCTCTATATTAAACACTAACAAATAAAAACTTAAAAAATTACCTTTTTGATTCCGAAATATTGTTTTTGCCATAACTAAAAAACTAGTCACGTTAGACACATGCAGTTTTTACTTAAATATTTTAAATTGTGATTCACATCTTTCCTGAAAATGAAATCAAAATCGTTAGATCCGTTTTAAAGAAAATTCTACTTTAAGAAGATTTTGCTCATAAAAATAAAAAAAAACTAACATTTAAAAAAGTGAAAAAATGGTCTGGAGATATTAACTAAATACACCTCTGTACCAAATTCAATAAAACTCGATTATCCATTTGGTATCCAGCGAACAGCACATACACACAGACAGACACACATACGGACAGACAACAACAACTTTTTTAGAAAAAAACCACTTGCCCAATTTGTAAAAAAAGTTTTGGACAGTCACAATACTTTCTCAATGCTAACGTATATGAGAGAAAGTAAAAAAAGAATGTTTAAAATCTACACTAAAAATACGAAATATTCACACCAGCATAAACATTGTGACTATATACAGCTTTTGATTCAATCACAGGTATGATTGAATACAGTTTAGAACTTTTAGGGTGAGTCGGCCGGAACCCAGGCAGTTTCACATTTCTTATATTACTCCCACCATGCTTGATTTTTAAGCTGGAAATTAATTAATTAATTTTATCCCAGCTCAAGAAATTTAGCAAGATCGATTCGAATACCGGATTAACTACATATATTTACAAAATAAGGTAGCTAAATAAACTCAGCAGTATAGTTAAGTCTGAGTCTGTGTTCCGCAGCTCAGGACTACAGTTCATCCCCTCCCACCACCCCCTTCACGTAGACAAACATCCCCTCTAAGGAGCTTAGTCCCCGTGATATGGTGGCTGCTTACATAATGTACAAACAGGTATAAAAAAGTGTGACAGTTTTGCTTTATTCTACCACTTCACGTCTTTGGGGTAAATATTTATCGAGGAGAGTTTCCAGGTGGATCAATTGAATAACAGCTTGTTATTTATATATATCTAACGACATTAATCTACCTGGGATTACCTTAGCTCTCAAATTATAATACACACATACCTTTTCACCTATTTAATGTTACGAATCTTATTGAACTGAATTCCTGTGTAATTATTCTTACCTACTGTAATTTATGCGTATAAATTTTATTTAACACGAATCGATTGGTATTTATTGTATATCTACACGGAGCGCTTTTACAGCAAATTCCGAAACTATGACGAGTTTGGGAACGCAACGGATTAATGGCGTGACGTTGTAAGCCAGCCGCAAACAACAACACCTTTATGTCTTGCATTGTTGCCACGTTTCAGTTCTTCTTCTAAAACAAGTGCATTTTTTATAACCTACTTGTTTGAAACTGTCAATTCGAGTGTGAGTAAATATATTATGATCGACTTTCTTTTTGTTTATATTGTATTTTACATTTTATTTCCTATTTTCATGGATTGTTCTTATCACTTTATTAATATGTTTTCTATTTAATTATTTAGTAAAACAATTAAAAATCTCTCTTCAAGTAGACATCTATCTCAAAAAGTAATTATTGAGTCTTATGTAAAACGCAGTACTCTTGGCAACGCTGCGCGTCAGAGCTACACTAAAATGCCACTAACCGTGATCTTGTCAAGAAAGAACATTCTTTAATAAAGTATGGAATAAAATGAAAGTAAGGCCACCTGATGACTTTCTTCGTCGTACTTCTCAAAATGATCTTACACAAAAAATAACTTTTTATTAAATTATCTTCAAAAACTGTGTAAATGATGTCGAGAGGCAAGGTTCCTATACAACAGGTTGTCTCATTCTCATATGGTCTATATAAGCCGAGTGGTGACGTCATAGGGAGACCTCCAATCACCAACCACACAGTAAGTGTATTACTACAGTATAAACACCCATTAGCGACAGTCCCATTTAATTTCTGTGGGACTAGTGCAACGCTAGCGCTCCTAACAGCAGGAGCACACAACACACCTCAATACCGTTGTTTTGAATTGTTTTTTGCTAATAATAATGATATCAAAAGAAAAAGGGTAATGATATGTTATTTTGACATTTATTAATGACATCTGTGAGTGTAAATAATACATAAATAAGCGCTTCACGCTCCCGTCGCTACGAGCACTAGTGCCGTGCTTGTCGCAAACTTTATAGCGAAGTGTTTTATATTGTGGTATTACTTACTCTGTGCCTCCTGAACAGTTAAAACTACATACTAAAAATCATTACTGAATTGGCTCTTAAGATAATTTAAAATTATTTAAATTTGCGGTATTTTAATATTAATTTAAAGCAGCAAATTATCTTTTGTCGTGTTTTGCTGAGTTATACTTAGTAAATGCTAATTTATACTAATATTAAAATCAGTAAGTTACGTCAAATAAATAAACAACACAGTCTGTACTGTCATCGAGTACGAATATCAGATGTTTTACACTGTTGCGTGTTGTTTTGTTTACAGAAGTGAAGGTTGAAAAAACACAGGTGAGGCCTCCCTATGACGTAATTGATACCTGCGTAATATGGATGCGTACTTATATGAGACAACCTCTTGTACAGGAACCTTGGTTGAGAGGAACACAACATGACATACCAGTATGGAAGAGCAAGCCTGACGGGTGTCTGGTCTTGAAGGTCAGGGAGATGGAGTCTTGAGCACTGACGATCGGCTCGCCTCCCGTCCTGCTGAGGTCGTACCACAAGAACTCCAGCCCTCGGAACGTCGCTTCCGAGGGTGCCTTGTCTGGAAACACAGGAATAACATTAACTCAAACATGTAGAGAGAATATATAGTTGTGGCAGTTAATCAATAAGAAATAATAGTAATAGTAATAAATTATGGAAAATGTGAAGTGATTAAATGTTTTGCAAAGAAATATAAAAAAAATTATAACTGGGCCGGGCTGAAAGTGACTGAGTGGTATATTTAGCGCATGTAGGGGTTCCAGCAGCAGAGGAGAAATGTCCACAAATTTGTCTCTAGTTGACGTGAGGGGTATTGTTGGGAGTGGGGACAACGGACACAATCAGCTATATATATTGTCATTTTTAAAGTAAAATTATATTTCAAATTATAAATCATATTGAAATTGAATATTTCGTTCTTGCTCAATCAATCACGACTTATACGGATAGCAAAGTACACCTTTTAAAATTGCATACGAAGTAATATGTAAATAAAAAATTAAGGCAATTAGTGATAAAGATTATTTCAGTTTGAAGGTAGGTCAATGAACATTTAAATCACATTATAAGTATTAAATATATATATATATATATATATATATATATATATATATATATATATATATATATATATATATATTTTAAACTCAATAATACCGCTAATAAAGTAAAAATAAAACCTAAATATAAATCAGTAATGACCACAAAGCGCTCTACACCAGCTGATTCGACACTCCTATCACAGCTCCTTTTCCCCCTATGTCATGTTCCATCTGTACTAGATTCCAGTTCTCTCCACGTGCCATGCCCGCCAATGGTCATCTAGCACGATGACCAATAAGCGGAGTTTCCTACTACGTATCCATGACGACGAAATGTTAAAGAGGCACGTCGGTTTACTGGTGGGGGAAAACTAATTTTCTGTCTCATTTCAATGACTATCTTTATCTCTCTCACACAGGTTCTTTAATTAGGTCAGAATCAAAGCGTCCAAACTATAGATTAAGAAAATTAAACAGGAATCAATTACATTTCATGTTAATATAATTTTAACAAGATGTTTGAATAACATAAAAAATAAAATACTATGAAGTGTGTTTGGTGATTTGAATATTAAATTAAGATACTTATAATAATTAAAATCAGAATGTTCATGTTCTTTTTCCGTTTTAATATTTATTTCGTATTATTTGGTGGGGTTATATAGTTATTGAATTTAATATAAATGTTGAAAAATTACATGACTCTCTCTTATTATTATTATTATTTTTAAACATAGTTAAATATTTGGTTTTATAAATATAAAATGAAACAAAATCATAAATATTCCACAACACAATAATGTAAAACTTAAAATGGAGCTCGAAACGTTATTTCACAGCTTAATAATAAAAATAAAAATTTTAGATGCTAACTTATGCAGATTCAAGAAAAAATACACTTTTCTAGTATTTTAGCGACGTTAAATAACATCCCTAAATGTAAATTAGTCTACATGGTCGCAAATGGCCTGTGCGTGGACTCGAGTTGATATATTTTTAATAAAGTATCAAAGAGTATATTTCTACAATTAAAATATAAAATAATTATATACACATGAGGATGCTATAAACGAAGAATATTCTCGTACAACACTGAGGATAAACTGATGAAAAATCTGAAAATAAAAAAAAATATATATATATATATATATATATATATATATATATATACACATAATGATTTTAATAGGCGTATAAAAAAATAGTAGCATCCAATTAACTCGGTAGGATAAAGAAAACTAGACTTCAACACTACAAAAGTCAATTTTATTTCAACCTGGATTACATTAGATAAATTATGTCTAGTATTTTATGATGCTGCTTCAATGAATTACTTTCATATATTTATCTAAATCGATGAAAATAATTTTTCAATAATTATGAAAACTTATTATATGGGTAGTTTTTAACACAATGGGCCACTATACAGAGAAGAAGGAAACAGAGGTCACTTCCAATAGTTAGCTAAATGGGTGTTAATTAAGTAGTTAGTCTTTCAGTTTTAAATGCGTATGGCTGGACCAGCACCGTTGTTAGTTCCTCCCCTCATTCCCCTCCAAATTCTGAAGGATGAACGTAGTAATTATTACAGCAATTGTCATAAAATTTACATTAGTAGTAATTGCCACTGAGGCGTTCACTGCAACCATAATAAAGTGATATCTGTTAATTTTTCTCTGCTGCCACTATTGATATATGTGTCTGTTGGAATAAGTCATGTGTGAACCCCATCATTCAAAATAATGCATACCACTTGAAATTTATTTAAAGTTAAATTCCATTAAATCCAGATCATTGTACCTTAGTACAATAACCCACCCACCCGCCCATACACGTACAGTCGTATTGACTCACCCTCCCCCCACACACGTACAGTAATATTGACTCACCCTCCACCCACACACGTACAGTGGTATTGACTCAGCCGCCCGCCCATACACGAACAGTAGTATTGACCCACCGGCCCGCCCATACACGTACAGTGGTATTGACCCACCCGCTCGCCCATACACGTACAGTGGTATTGACCCACCTGCCCGCCCATACACGTACAGTGGTATTGACCCACCGGCCCGCCCATACACATACAGTGGTATTGACCCACCCGCTCGCCCATACACATACAGTAGTATTGACCTACCAGCCCGCACATACACGTACAGTGGTATTGACCCACCGCCCATACCAATACAGTGGTATTGACCCACCTGCCCACCCATACACATACAGTGGTATTGACCCACTTGCCCGCCCATACACGTACAGTAGTATTGACCCACTCGCCCGCTCATACACGTACAGTGGTATTGACCCACCGCCCATACACATACAGTAGTATTGACCCACCTGCCCGCTCATACACGTACAGTGGTATTGACCCACTTGCCCGCCCATACACGTACAGTGGTATTGACCCACTCGCCCGCTCATACACGTACAGTGGTATTGATCCACCGCCCATACACGTACAGTGGTATTAACCCACTCGCCCGCTCATACACGTACAGTGGTATTGACCCACCTCCCATACACATACAGTGGTATTGACCCACCTGCCCGCCCATACAAGTACAGTGGTATTGACCCACTTGCCCGCCCATACACGTACAGTGGTATTGACCCACTCGCCCGCTCATACACGTACAGTGGTATCATCAGTTTATCCTCAGTGTTGTACGAGGATATTCCTCGTTTATAGCATCCTCGTGTGTATAAAATTATTTTATATTTTAATTGTAGAAATATACTCTTTGATACTTTATTACAAATCTATCAACTCGAGTCCACGCACAGGCCATTTGCGACCATGTACACTAATTCACATTTAGGGATGTTATTTAACGTCGCTAAAATACTAGAAAAACTGTATTTTTTCTGGAATCTGCATAAGTTAGCATCTAAAATTTTTATTTCTATTATTAAGCTGTGAAATAACGTTTCGAGCTCCATTTTAAGTTTTACATTATTGTGTTGTGGAATATTTATGATGAAATTGATAAGTTATTATAAATTCAATGTTCTTCACAGAAGTAAACACTAAATGTCAACAGAAAGGAGTATTGTTTGTGATGACGTCAGAGGTAATGGGTTAAGGTGGAGGGGGGGGAGTTCTTGTCCCATGCAAACACACTTGGAGGATTATCCAAGCAAACGCTTATTTATTCATACACGGGCCCAAATGGCATTTAACTGTATACGAGGGTCTCAAGTTTGTATCTCGAGTTCCTGACTCAATAGGTACATGCAACAGATGATATCTAACTTATTTCGATTAAAACAAGAAATACTACTTTTTATACTACATAATTATTAATCAATATTATCTGCACTAACTAGAAAGAAATTATATCAAATTTTGCTATTAAATGTATGTAATTAATTTAATTTCATGTGATATCAAGAATTTAAGAACAGCAAAAACTGTGTACTTTAACAAATAACTTTTAGATTTTTGTTAAAATTAAAGTATGGCCAATACAGAAACCATTATTAATAGTACGATAAAGAGGATTAAAAGCCGCGAATAGAACAAAACCCGATATCCCCAACAGGAATACATCTGGTTGGTCAGAAAGTAACAGGAAAAAACTGGAATAACTTGGTGTAGAAAAAGAAAGAGATCTCATTAAAAAATGGAATATGTATGGACACATTGGAAATCCAAGTTATATATAAAATTGACTTTAATTCTTGTATTCTAATGCGTGCATAGTAATAATATAATCACATTTATTACTGTGTTTATTTTATTCAAGATTTAAAAATGAAATTAAACTTCATTAAAATACTTATAAATTGTATTATTTAATTAATTGTTAGGTGCATACTTTAACATTTTTATCATATACCTATATTTATTGCGTAAATATTTATCCACTAAATAGCATTCCAACTAAATAATGTTAATGATTGTGTGTGCAGGCGCTGTTATGCAATCCACGGAGTACAGTGGTGCATCAAGATTGCCGGCGGCGCCGTCTCCCAGGTTTGTTACTTCCCCCTCTATTATTGCAGTACGTGCTTCCAGACTGCTTGCTACCGAAGACTTAACGATTTGTTTGTCTGTTTACAACCATCTCGAGTAGTTTGGTTATGTCTTGTTTATTGTTGTGTCCACACACGTTACAACAATAAATATATAAATATATTTATGGTCTACGATGATTTGAATATAGTAAATAGCCTTTGATTATAATATTACTTATGAATAGAAATGTCATGAAATAGGATTATTTGTGCGACATACCTCACTGTCACTATATTCACATGGTACTAGAGTAGTGTACTACTACTGGACCCCAAAACAGTTTATAATTAGTGACAAACAATTTAATATTGAGTGAGAAATCTAATTGCATGTATTTAATCAATGATAAAAGCCTTGAATGCCATGGAGATAAGATGGAAACGTAGGTTTGTTAGCTAAAATTGTATAATTCATGTAAAAATAAAAAATACAGTGTATAGATTTAAAATATGGAGTTATGAAATTTATAATTTTAGTGTTGCTAACCGTTGAACATTTTAAATAGCCATAACATTTTATTAATTAATCACCCGTATTATAATTCATTACTAAGACGCCGATCATATAGATAATGGTGAATGAGTGTAGATGAGTTATTCTTACTAACTAAGGTCGACTGTTAATTAGAAAGAGCCATTTATTAATAGCTCAATAGCCAGGGCAACTAATTAAACACGTTCATTCGCAAGACCTCAAAAGTACCAATACCCCAAACTTTCTAATTCAGTTGTATATTGTACTCACTATAATTGGTGCAATTTATCTAATCCAATGTATTGACAATTTCCTAAAACTTAAAAATAACTCAGTCAAAGAAGTAATATATTGTAAAATTAAATTAATTTTTTTACCGTTCGTCGACCGTGCGACGTGTGAATGCGTGGAGCTTGTTAATGAATACAAATATTTGGGCATTGTTTTCGATAGCCGCATGAGGTGGTCGAGTCATATAAACTATCTGAGGAATAAACTCCGGAAATTCATATTTATCTTTTCCTATCTTAATAGAGTACTTGAACCGGATTTACTAAAAACTGTATATTATGCCTATATACAATCTCAGCTTCAATACGGAATTATAGCTTGGGGTGGATGCTTACAAACTATTCTTTCACCTCTCGAAATAACTCAGAAGACAATAATTAAATCAGCATTACAAAAAAATCGACGTTTCCCAACGGACTTACTTTTTGATGAGTTCAAAGTTCTAAATTTATCTCAACTGTATATTAGAAGTTTATTGATGTACATTTTCAAAAATAAAAACAACATGTTCAATCAGATTCAACACTCATATTTAACCCGTACTTCTACAAATCTAGGAATTAATGCGCCTAGATTGGTTAAAACAATAACGACGACATCATCTCATTATATCGCAAATATCGTATATTCTAAAGCTCCTCGCCATATTAAGAATCCTCTACCATGTAGCATAAATGTTTATAAAAAATCTGTCAACCAGTGGATTGTTGAAATTGGTAGAGCGGAAATTAAAAGTTACTTTCGTTCTTCCTACACATAAGTATCGCACAATAGACCACATTCAGAATGATGACGCACGCGCGCGTGTGTGTGTTTTTTATGCATGTCTGCGTTGTGCTTGTGTGGGTGTGTGTGTGTAAGTGTGTGCTTTTGTTAGGGTGCGTCTGTGTGTGTGATAGGGGAGTGATGTGAGTAAGTGCAAATGTGACTGCGAATGTGTGTTTGTATGGTAGGTGAGTGGGTGTGAAGTCTCTGCTCCTGATACAATAAATATTAATTGATTATTTGTCCCTTCTTATTGCGCATGCATATATATGATATTCTTTTATACCAAACTAGTTTTAAGTTATATTGTTCTTTATGCTATTTAGTAGTAGTGGCCGACAACATTCCGACTGTTCTGGACTCGTTTCCCCACACACAGGCAGCCGCCCATGTGGGGAACCAATTTCATGTATTTTTGTATATATTTCTGTTTATATGTTATAAGGAGGAAATAAATAGATTTTTCATTTCATTTCATTTCATTTCACCTTCCATTGTAGTAAATTGGCGGTGCTGAATACCTTTGCGTGCATGTTGCCATCGCTACCTGTAAATAAGTCACGGGTATATTCAGCGACTACACAATCGTAAAATAGGTACAATTAATTGTAAACCAAGTATTATTGACTATAAGAGAATTGCAAGAATCAATGTTGTTTTATAATTAATTACGGTGCAATTTTCCATATTCAGGCACACTGTGTACATATTGAAAATCACAACAATAAATGTGTCCTGTTCATGAAAAAAATTCTATATCGTTGTATTAGAAATGTAAAATTTAATATATTCTAGTAAATCTGAAAGGTAAGAAAAGTAGCTGCTGGATGAACAAAGTTATTTTGCCTTCAAGCAATATTTACATCACAAACCCTTCATAAAGAATTCAAGCTTACGATCACACGTCATCAGATCATTCGTAGTGTACGGACGTGAAGCATGGATGCTCAACAAAAAAGACAGTGATAGGCTTAGAGTCTCTGAAGGGAGTGTTCTTTGAATAATTTATGGGTCAGAATGTAGACAAGGTGTATTGCGAGGGAGGAAGACCAAAAACCTCCTAAAAGCATTAAACGAAGAATATATTGTCAGCTGCATAATGGCTCAGAGAATCAGGTGGCTAGGACACATCTCAAGGATGATTAACAGGAGATTGGTCAGGATAGTAGCGGGTGGGACACCAACAAGTATACGTCCAAGAGGAAGTCGTGGAGAGAGGGATGATGTCCTGGATGATCTGAGGAGAATAGGAGCCAGAACCTGGAGAGGGGCGTTTGTAGATACAGATGGTTCATCAGGCCAAAACCCATGGAGGGTTGTAGTGCCGATGGAGTAAGAGTAAGTAAATAAGTAAGTCAATCTGAAACAAAGAAACATTTTTTCACATTAAAGTGCATGCATGTGAGTAAGAGGTTTTGTGTATGTGTAAGTAAATCGTTATCAGAGTTATAGCTAGCGCGCGTAGCGGAATTCAGCTGTCCCTAATGCCGGCCAAACCACCTTAAGCTATTAATATAATAAGTGCTTCAAGAAAGTATTGAACTATTTTAATTCCTAATTGTGTAATATGTTCGTGGTAATAATATTTTCACAAACAGGAATACATAAAAAATACTGGTGAAATTAAAAGGCAATTAACGAATAAGACTACGTATTTTTAATTAATGAATCGGTCCGTAGTAAGGATAGTTACAACGCAGATTGATAAGCTAAAGGCTCTCAGTTCGATACCAATCAGAGTTATAAAAAATATTGAAGGGATCAGCTGATAACCACCGGCTGTTCATTTGTCATTGGGCTACTAATTAATAACACTTTCTAAGGAATAGTCGGCCTTAGTTTGTAATAATGACCACATTCGCTGATCTACACTCATCACACTCGTTTAAAATCCATGAATATGGAATCCAAATTACGGGCGAATGCCCGTAAATTGATGATCGGCGTCTTAATAATAAATAAATACATTAACGAGTTAAACTTTACTTGATGTCTTATTTAACATGTTTAGTAAATAAATTAAAAGCAAAAACAAGCAGTGTGGAGGGGGGAGGGGTATAATGTGAGATCCAAACAGTGATAAAGAGTCACTGACACAAGGCTATTAGACCAAAGAAAGGCTAATTTATTCGCGGAGACGAAGGCTGTGAAATGCACGGCCTTTGATGACCTTCTATTTTACCCCTCCCAACCCTTCTCCCCCCACCAATCCCTCCCCTCTGCCCTTATCCCCTACTATTATCATTTATGGCCTAATGCCAAGAGAAACGTTGTCTTATGCAACGCACTTTTCCACGAGACGGTTTCTAATGTTGCTACTGCACGAGTTTATTGTCGAATAAGAAACGGAATTTTGTGTCAATAATTTGTTCATTTAACAATAATTAATGCTTCGAATATGATATACCTCTTACGAATATCCGCTTCTATGACGGATATTGTTTTACATAAACAATTTTTTCATAATTTACTTACTAATTGTGTTACTTTATTTACTATTTAAATCATTTTACTAGTAATATTAATTGCCTTTATGGATTACAGTTTTCTGCAAAAAATGCATTTTACATATTAATATTAGCTCAATGATAAAACCTGACACATGGTTGGTTTTGGCATAATATTACCTACATTTTAGATAAAGAGAAGACTTTTTCCAAACAGTTTAGTTTTTAATGTATAAGAATAAAACATTTTACTGTTACAATTTTGAAATGGAATTTTGGAGAAAAACAGAAAATTTAAGTACAATGTATTCTATTTAGATAAATATTTTTATTGAGTTGAAGGTTTGTAGCATAACGAATTTTTTAGTTACGTAGATTTGTGTAAAACGTTAATGATAAATTCTTTAAAAAAAGGTGAACTTGGTTTTGTTCATTTTTATAACGGAACACTAAGTACAATGTTTAGTATATATCTACTTATAATAGAAGTTACTATCAGTGAGTTTAGTTGTATATATTAAAAGTTCACTTCGCTCGAATCCTAGCAATTGCAGTATACCTAGTATAGTAAACGTCCGAAAAATGAGCTACTTAGCTAAATCACACTAATCAATATAATATGAGTGATTATGTACTCGTATACAATCAACTCAAAAGTGATGTCAGTGCAACGGTTGAGTAGTCCACTAACAACGAAGAGGCGCCAACTGGCTGACCACTTCAGTTGATAGCTTCACCTGAGGTAATAGACGAGCTGAACATTTTACTTTATACTACACAATAATAACATATTAGTTAGAAATTACCATACGAATTCATGCTTTTATTTGCAAAACATTTGATAGATATAAACTATAATTGTTCGTTTCCTAAAAAAAATACAAAGATTTATTTAGTATTTTTGACAGAGTATAAGTGAAGAAGACGTGGACAATTTTATTATACAAAGGCCGCGTAGAAAATAACCTTTTTAAGGCACTGGTGCGAGTGAGATAGAATGAGAGGTACAAGTAAGACGAGAAATACTCTTCCCCCACTGTTTAATTACATTTAAAAATTGTCATGGCAACCAGGATGGTAGGCTGCATGCTGACAGCGCAAAAGCAAGTCCCGTCCATTTTAAGTCATTAGCAGCAGTGACCATTGATTGGTATGATTAACACCAACAAATCAAGCTTAGAACGATTAATTAAATCGTTAGTTATTAAAGTACGAGTGAACGTCACACAACACAAATGTATTACAACATAAGCACAAAATACACAAATATCTTACAATATAAGCACAAAATACATAAATATCTTACAATATAAGCACAAAATGAACAAATATATTACAATACAAGTAGAAATATTACGATGATCGATTTCGGTGAACCACGCTCACCTTCCTCAGACCAGAGGGATTCACAAAAGAATGCAAAAAATGTATTCAACAACTCAATTTATAAGCCTACGACCACGTGACCGTATTGACTGGAAATGTCAAAATGGTGGCTCTGTGATATTAAATGCTTAATTCCTATTGGCTGTTACTTCTGTTCTTTTAATCACTGAAAATCACTGAGGAAGGTGAGCGTGGTTCATCGAATTTGATCGCCACAATAGTTGTGCATTTTGTACTTATATTGTAATAAATTTGTGTTGTGTGACGTTCAATTGTACTTTATTTGTACCAACACGTATTATGCGAATTAAAAAACTATTTATTTTTAAAATAACAAATTGAAATAACAATAAAACGATGAATAATAATGTAAAAATTAATAGCAAACTTGTACATTTCATTACATTTTTTAAATTAAAATATGTCCTGTAAGGTGAACACTCGAAGACGGAAGTTGCTCACGCCCATGAAGCAAAGTAGCTCAGCGGTGGAAAGATGTCCCTCTGCCGCTGGAACCCTTACTTGAGCTAAATATAAAATGAAGGTCACTTACCGTTGGACCAATTATAGAAAGCTGTTAGAAAAAAGACGAACGGCTAAGCTGTACTTTATTGAACAAATGTACTGTAGGTTTTTTTTTAAATCTAATGGGCTTATAAAATATTGTTAAAAGTGTATGTAAGTATTTTGTTATATACGTAAGTATAAAAGGGTTTTTTTTAAATCTATGTACGTAATATATCCAAGCTGGCTTTCAGCATATCACAATAACATCTGAATTAGAAGTTAAAGTGGCCCAGCGTGAATTTATGGTACATCTAGATAGGGGTGTTATATTTGGAAAACAGTTCGCGATAAGGCAAAACAAAGGCATTGTTGGCAAACGAGTAAAGCCCTTATCTCTAGATGTGACTTCCACATATTGTGGTAAACTTAATGTATGTGTCTTTGTTCTTTGTTTATATTGTGGTATATCACAAGTATTATTTATTTAATCTTAGTACATAAAATCCAAAAACGATGTACTGATATATCACGAAATCTCCAGTACTACAGAAAAAGGTTTGATGAAATTTGGAGAAAAGTTAGCTTTTTTATCATAGAGATCCACAAAGAAAGGATATCTCAAAACTCCATTGTTAATAGGTAAAAACAACCCCTAAAAACTTATTTTCTCCATAAGAGTAACACTGGCATTATTTTAACCCTTTGAGGACCAGAAACTAATAAAAAATAAAAATATGATGACTCTTTATTTTCCTCACATTTAAGTGCGACATGTAAAATACTTAGGCTGAAAATTTGGAAATGCGCAAGTCTTTATAAATTTATTTATAAAATCTGTTCTAATAAAGAAACAAGGGTACTTCTTTGACCTAAATGTTTTTAATTGAATAGTTTATCAGAATAAATGTCCTAAAAGTCACCTCATAATTTTTAAATATTTATATTTTGTCAAAAAATGTTAATTTTATTTTACAAACTTTTTTGTACGCTAACAGATTGTAAACAAAAACTACTTTACGAATGGGAAACTGTGTTATTGAAGTCTATGTTACTATTGGCGAGGTTATTGAAGTCTAAATCTTAATCACCTAGAAACACAGAAAACATTATAACAATTGAAAATAAAAAAGAATTATAACATGATATATTTTGTTAATACAGTCAGATTCGTCCGTTAAAATTAACTATTGTCTATTATTGTCAGTTCTTTATAATGATGTTATATTCCAACAGCTGGCTCCAGATGTCAAAAAATTCTTTAACGTCTGTGTATCATTCCAAAGACGTACAATTTATCGTACGTGAACAAATGAATTGGATATTATATGTAATAAACTTTGAATGACGGTATATTGTCATTCGGTCCTCATTGTGAAATTTAGTAATGACTATATTTCGTCATTCGGTTCTCAAGAGAAAAATCTTAAATGATAAAATATTGCCATCCAGTACCCAAAGGGTTTTAATAATAATATTATATTAGGAATATAATAATATTTCAAACAGCTAATAAAAAAACATCAAACAAAAATTTGGCAAATTTGATTTTCATTGTTAAGTGTTTTAAGGTAAATTCTAATAACTTTAACATGATTGAACTACTTTGCATTCCCCTAAATAAGGCTTATTAGGTTGTCTAGACTCTTAAACTTTCTTGTCTAGGAGAGCAGCAGGAGAGGGCTATTAATGTTATAAAATTAATTTATATCTATTGTTAAACATTTGTATACTAATATTTAACTATTAAAATATACCAAAACCATAAAGTAATGCGAAACAAAATTAAAATGAAAAAAAAAAAAAAGTTTTTCTGCAAATACTCATAATTATTTAATTTTACTCTGAATAAATGATAGTTTTATTTTTAATTACACGAGTAGTAACATGTTTTAAGACTTTTATCATTCTTCTAGCAGTATTTCAAAGAATTTTTTATGAAGAACGTAAAAAAACAACAACAAAAAAAACAACTTATCAACATGTTAATTAGATAAAACAAAATCAGACAGAGCAGACAGCCAAATCCACTATGCTCAGGCCTCCTTGTTGGGAGTAAATTAGCCATTGTTCCATTCAGAGTCTCTCAAGTGTCAGACATTGTTTAACATTTTAATAATTTATTACGTCTCTTTATTCTGTGGCCCTAGACGATTTTAACGTTTATGGCCCAATAAAACATAATTTAACATAGTTGAAACAGTTTTTTAAATTATATATGAAAGCTTCTTTTAGCCTAGGCCATTTTTAAACATATCTAGTTAGAAACCAGTAACTATCATACCATTTAATCAGTTTTAGAAACAACCATAACCTCTAAGAGTGTACATTTTTGTGTAAATGTTTGTGTACAGAACATTTTATGGGAAGAAACCACTATTATCTTACATATAAATTATGAAATAATTTTTAAATATTTTTTTCTGTTTGAAACTGACGTATAAAATACTTACTACAAGGTGATTAACGTTGTATTGTCGGCTGTAACTTTAACTGAATAAATGCTGTAAATGAAAGTAGTATGTTATTTATTTATTAATTAAAGATACTAATAAATGTATAAAGAACTATAACTTCAACTAATTAGTTTGACAGTTTATTAATGATTTTAAATGACGAGTCTATATAATATAAAATAAATTAAATACGTTTTAAAACAAGTAGAATCAAGAATATAAGTTGTATAGTACGTAGATTCAACTTATATACCTTACGATACGTAGATCCAATAATGTACGTCTACAGTACGTATATTAAATTATATACGCAGTACAATACGTAGACTCATTAATATTTGGCATTCAATACGAATATTCATTGCAAAAGGTATACAATACGTAGATTAACAGCTATTTGTCATACAATACGTACATTAATTAATTTACGGCATAAAATATGTATATTGATTAAAATACGGTATACAATACGTAAATCCATTGATATATGGCATTCAATATGTATACTAATTAAAATACGGTATATAATACGTAGATTCATTAATATACGTCAAAAAATACGTGGATTCATTGATATACGCATAAAATACGTAGATTCATTGATATACGCATACAATACGTAGATTTATTGGTATACGCATACAATACGTAGATTCTTTAATATACGCATACAATTATTTCAAAGCCATGATCAGAGGGTTCGGACGTTATCGGAAGTTAATACGTCGGTACTATTGGTGCAGTGCTGTAACCCAGCTATTTGGAAATAGTGTTGGGATTGTAGTCGATAAGTTTTCTACTCAATTCTCTTGACAATGGTTGCTATCAGCGTAGACACTACTTGAGATGTATGGGGTGTTCACGTTTGGTGGTTGTTAGTATCCAGATGTTGTGTAGGGGTGAGAACTGAGTATTAGACTTGCCAATTACCTAAAGTCAGGTCATTACCACCTAGTTCGGATTACACGTAAAGCTCTCGGTCCCTTAGTTGCCCTGGCTACTAGTAGTAGTATCGATAAATTGCCTTTTATGACCTGACTAGACGGGTCATACACACTCATATAATCATTCATATTTATCTTAAAATACGCGAAAACTTGTGTCAAATGTTATATCTTAGAATCTGGTAGCTTAATTTAAAAATATATTTTTATTTATTAAAAGAACTGTGTTACTGCACAATTTAAAGCGTATAAAATTTATTTCTTACAATTACGACATAAACTTTGGGTATCACAATCACAATATTAATATAATTAAAAATATAATATGTCGTATCTGAAAGAAGCACACACACATATCTCTTCTCGAAGGTAGAGTGCACTGGCCAACAAATTTCAGCTGACTTCGAAACTCAACATTTACATATAGCCTCAAGGTCATATGTGATTAAGATGTTCTTAGTTCAGATTGTTTTTCACAATATTCGAGCTATAACCACCCTCTCTATGTAATATATTATCTGTACTGTCTGAATTTTCAACAAAAAATAACGCTATACTTAAGTCGATGAAATGAAATGAAGTGAAGTGAATGAAAAAATGAAAATGATTTTATTGTACAACTATGTTACTATTGGCGAGGTTAGAACTAAAAAGTCCTCTCTTACACCTTATAATTAAAATATATTTTTCTAGCTTATAGTTAATCATGAAACAAACAAGCCATTGAGTACCCTCAAAGTGGATATGAAAGGAGAGTCTTGTTATGAGTATAAATTTAAATCCTAGAACAAAACATATTTTGTTGAATAGAGTAGTTTCGTTTGACCTAAAGATAAGTTAAACGTCAAATATAGAAAAATTGTATAATTTTTAGTTGACCTAAAGTACACGGCTTGATGCCTCACGGGTTTCTTCCAATTTCCAAAGTACAAAACTTGTGCGAAATCTTGTAAATGTCGACACGTATTTTCACAAAAATACAGTCATTTCAATTTACCGAGCAAATAATCGTCTGGTTGTCTGTGTGGGTAGCAAAAAACTTTGAATACTTTTATAGTAGAAGTAAAAAACATTAGAATAATTGCTATTAGCATCTCATATTCACGCAAAGATTGCTATCAGCGCAGACAATACTAGGGAAGTCTGGAGTGTCCATGTAGGGTGATGAGTAGGGTTATATGTTGCGTGGGGAAGTGAACTGAGAATCAGGTTGATAGTTAGCTGAAATTTACACCACTACGTGGTTCAGATTCCACGTGCAGCTGTAGGTCCCTTAGTTGCCCTGCGTATTGAGCGATTAATAAATTGATCCTACTTAGGAACATATATACTCGTTGCACCCATTTGTCCCTCATATTCACCTATATCTGCGGTCGGCGTCTTAAAATCAATTAATGGGTGATTATGTACTTATAATTTGAAGGAGTTTTATTTTATATGCTATTAAACTTACATAGGGCGTTTCTTTTAAAACGCAAACATATTTACAAGTACAGAAAATGAAGGTTTAAGATGATTACAAGTTCATAGGTTGGTAAACCTGGTTCTTCTTGTTCCTTGGCTATCAGCTGATTTACATTGTGGCATCGTTGTTCACTTTACGTGCGTATAATTAAGTTCAGGTTAGAAACATTGTTTTGAGCAAACTTTGAAAGTGGTGTACAGAAAATTACTAAAGAGGGCAGAACGTTGTATAAATGTTAATAGTGGATTATTTGAACACCAAACTTAAGCAACTCCTAATAAATGAATTAAATTATGACAACTCTTCAAAAACTTTATAATCTCAATAAATTGTGTTAAAGAGCAGACAGGCTGCAGAAGAATTTGAAAACCAACGTATACTCATTTTAATATTATAATATTTTTTTAACCAAAATATTTCAGATCCAACTAAGATTAATTCAAATAATATATTTCTTACTAAAACATATTTGAAAGAACAAAACTCTAACAAGTGTAATATTGTGTAAAGATCAATGATGTGGCTGTGTGACTGCCCTGCGTGACACTTTGACGAGCCTAAGATGGGGGGGGATGGCACGACATCACGACATCGGGGAACATCACGCGTCTGTACTTGGTGGGGGGAAGTGTTACATTACACTGAAGTGCACGATCCCCTCCCTATTCTCGAAATACTTGTAAACTGTGGTTTAAACAGAAATGTTTGGTGGTAGGAAGTATTATAATACACCAATGTGCACGATCACCTGCATGATAAACTGTGATGTACATAGCCAAATCACACTAGTAAACACGGCTTTCACCTTTATACTTAAGTGCGTTACCATATCACACGCGTTTTCGTAGTGGCAGTATTACTCAATATTATAGTGCACGATACCCTGCATGATAAACTATCATCACATAATGTATTCTCATACGTGTTTGGTGATGGTAAGTATTACATTATACTAAAGTGCATGATCCGCTGCATGATAAGCTGTCATTCACATGGCCAGATCACACTCGTGTTTGGTTGTAGGGAGTATATCATTGTACTCAAGTACACGATACTCTGCATGATAAACTGTGATTCACATGAATAGATCACACATGTGTTTCACTGTGGAAATAATTACATTATACTTAAGTGCAGTGCATGATCCCCTGCATGATAAGCTGTCTTTCACATAGCCAGATCACACTCGTGTCTGGTGGTAGGGAGTACCATATTATAATGAAGTGCACGATGCCTACCTCATTCTCGGAACACTTGTAAAATGTTTACGTAGCCGTGTATGGCGGTGAGAAATATTATACTACTAAAGTGCAGGATCCCCTGCACGATAAACCGTTATGATTGTAGCCAGACAACAACTGGCTATAATCATTTATTTTACCTAAATGATTTTAAATTAGTGTAAAAATAGTTAACAGTGATGTTAGAATAATAAGATACTCAACATTGTATGGCCCTTTTTAGAGATTTTAAGTCACCGATAAGAGTTGATTTTGATGTAACCATTTGGTGTTGGGTCTGTGCAAATGTTTTTTTTTGACGGAGATTAATAAAATTTGGTATTTATCAATCAATGTTTTCTAAATTCATAAACGACAACCCATAGTAAACAACGTTTAATTTCCATAGAGTTTACATATGGAAAAAATTTAAAGTTCACATAATAAATAAATTGGCTTCATAGTATATTAGAAAACGGTGAACATGCTAATTTTAAAAATATATATGAAATATTTCCAAACCAGGATTAGTTTAAGTTAAATTAATAAGTTGTAATATTTTTAAATAGTAAAAGTTACTTAACTAAGTCAAGCTATGACATAGTAAAATGATTTTAAGTATCAAAGCATTTATAGGCAACAAAATTATACACAATTAACCAACGAGTCTAAAATTCAAGAGAAAAAAACGATCTACAAATATCTCAATTCGTTTTTTTTTCTATATTCAACATTATGTTTATTATATTCAATGTTATGATTAGGCTACACAATTCGCTTTCCGTAAGTCATGATATTTTTAGTTATTCGTTAAACAATTTTTTAAAAGCTTTAAACGCCTGTATGCATTAATTTAGTATATTGTAAAATTAATTTATTGTAACATTTTG
This sequence comes from Stictocephala bisonia, assembly GCA_035578905.1. NCBI lineage: Eukaryota > Metazoa > Arthropoda > Insecta > Hemiptera > Membracidae > Stictocephala > Stictocephala bisonia. Next base: position 50,568 of record JAQJVL010002306.1, read on the forward strand.
TATTGATCTAATTAATGGCATTGTAATTTATTAATTTCAACATATTTTAATTGTACGTTTTTATTTGAGCATGTGCAGAATAATTGTCTTGTAATATCTTATTTAAATATTTATTAACCCACTTTTTATATGTTAAGTTTGTTGTAATGATTAAATAACCTAATAGATTTTGACCGAACATAATCTCGTCTGTTGGCAAGTTTAATATATTTATTATTTGTTGTTTGCTTTTCTGTATGCTTTGAAGTGATTCTTGAAAGACTACATTCCTCGATATTTATACACTGTATTATTTTAATGCAACATTGTAATTGGGTTTTAATGCCTGTAATGTATGCATTTTTTCAATAAATGAATTTGAATTATTATAAGCTTTAATATAAAAATATTTGATAATTTTAGAACGTTTTAATTGCTTTTGTAACAAGGATAACATATTTAATCAAACTAAGCACTACCTGTTCTAGTACTGAGTGATTACAAAACAATTCAAACTGGAGAGTCGATGAGTTGTTCAGGAATGTTCAACGAGGAACATCAACTTAATAATATTGGTTAAATTATTGTTGCTATTATTGAGCGCGCGCCTCTTCCCTGCCTTTGTAATTAATAATAATGTCATTTTGTACTAACGACACAAATTAAGTTTTCTAAAAATAAGACCTCTTAGTTTTAGTACTTATTTATATATAATTAAAAACAGATAGCCAGTGAACCATAGAGGCAATAAAATTTTGTAAATCAGTCACAAAACACAACGAGATTTATATAACCGTAGTATCTCAATCCTCTTGTTTTATTTAATTTTTTTTATGAAACTTGTGTGACCCATATTCAGATTTGAGACACCGTCGCAGCTTGAACGTATTTTAAAGCAAATATTGATAGTTATATGTGGTATATCTCTAAATTATTAATACTGAGTTCGACTTACACTCATATAACAGTGTTTTGTTGTAAAAATTATTATTATTAATTGTAAAAGTTTATTTAATTTTTTAATGTTTACATCACTATAAATTCTGTTATTTTTATTATTAATTCAAAATAACGATTTAATTTGTATTCGTTATTAAAACCAACCAATGGCAACTACTAATGATGACGTAATGGGCGGGGCTAGATATTGAGCAGCCAGCAGGTGGTTTTCCGTATAAAAATTTTCTATGACAATGATTAAATGAAATTTTACAGTAGGGCATGGGTAGTTCTCTCTCTTCCACCACTCAGTGCATCTATCTCACACTAGTACCTTTAGTAGGTCGCAGTCTAATCGACTTATCTGTAAGCGATAGGACTGATACTCATGTCTTCCTTAAATAACATCCGGACCTTGTCTACTACCGAACATGGACAACCCAGACTTCTCTAGTAGTTTATACTATAGGATAAACTTTGTCTCTTTGAAAAGTAAACTTATTCCATAAAAATATACGTATAGGATATTCTTGTAAGAACAACAGATTTAAATTGTGAAAAGAAACTATTGTTCTTTTAAAAAAATTGTTAATATATAGTAAATAAATATTAGAGTAAATTACTTTCTCTAAGTAAAAACATACACACTCTGATAAGGCCACCTGCAGCTTCATAATATAACGCTTAAAGTTTAAACATAGTGTCCCATCACTTTTACATAATGAAATGAAAACGCCTTAATGAAATTGGGGGTGAAGTTAGGACTATAAAGTTCTCTCTTCCACTTAACCCGAAAGCATATATACTTTGTTAGTTATTGTCATCAAGAGCATGACTCTTGATATCTCTTTGATATCTTGAATGGTCCAGGACTTCAATAGTCCACAGAAACTCGTCTTGCCTTGCTGTTAATGACGTTCATCTGAGGCGTAAGTAAAACTAATGGAAAACTTTGTAAAAAGGTTCAAGTTTTCCATAAGGAACAGGTGTCATAGTATATCATAAGTAAGCGGAAGTAATTTGTGTTTTTTAAAAAATATTTGTATGTTATTTTGTAAACATGGATATACAGTTTTTTTTTTACAATTTACATCCAAAGTTCTTACTGGACACCCTTCTTCTGCAGTATTATTGAAAAGAGCTCTTTGCATATGTTAGGAGCCAAAAAGTTTAAGGTTTAGTCAGAATCTTTAAAAAAAGAAAAAAATTAAAAATATACTGATTAAACTTAATACTTCACAAATGTCCTTGAACACAATGACTAAAACAAAACTAACATCTGAACACCAAAGGACTAAACAATTAATTTCCTATTTAGTTTGAAATGTTTCACTCCCGATTGGAACAAGCATCTAGCTGTATAGTGGAAACGTTCTGGCCTACAGGCCATTCTCTATTGTTTTGAATTGGTTCATGAATAAAAATCAAGTGTACTCTGCCCGACTCAATCATAGGTTTTATGGATCGTTCCCCATTTCTTTCGGCACATTTCCGATTTGATTTTCTATAACTCAAAATTTTTTTTAAATATTTTTTATGTTATCAATAAGTAAAAAATTAGAAGAATATTGTTATAGAAAATGGATATTTCAATTCCATAAAATAAAATAAACTCACGAAGTCTAGATACATTATTTTAGAATAAGTTGTGTATAATTATTTTGTATTAAATTCATCAAGTTTTGTTTTAACGTTTGTTCTTAATTCGTAAAAACGTTTTGGCTTGCAAAAATAATTGAATTTGGCATTCTGAGCTCACTTATTCAAGCACTATTTTGAAAGAGGTGAACTGATGGGCGAGACTTCTTTACCGTTAGGGCTTAAAGACTAAGTTGGAGATAGCGCAGGTTCGAATCCTGGCCTTGACTGGGCGTATCTATCGGTAAAGATAGATACGCCTTGTACTGTACTGGCCCAAAGAATCTTGCCACACGTAAGGTGGGATTGGCCCTCCCATACACGTAAGGTGGTATCGACCCTCCCATACACGTACGGTGGTTTTGACCCACCCATACACGTACGGTGGTATTGACCCACCCATACACGTTCGGTGGTATTGACCCTTCCATACACACGTACGGTGGTATTGACCCTCCCATACACGTACGTGGTATTGACCCTCCCATACACGTACGTGGTATTGACCCACCCATACACGCACGGTGGTATTGACCCTCCCATACACGTACATGGTATTGACCCGCCCATACATGTACGGTGGTATTGACCCACCCATAAACGTACGATGGTATTGACCCTACCATACAGGTACGGTGGTATTGACCCTCCCATACACGTACATGGTATTGACCCGCCCATACATGTACGGTGGTATTGACCCACCCATACACGTACAATGGTATTGACCCTCCCATACAGGTACGGTGTTATTGACCCTCCCATACACGTACGTGGTATTGACCCTCCCCTACACACGTACGGTGGTATTGACCCACCCATACACGTACGTGGTATTGACCCTCCCATACACGTACATGGTATTGACCCGCCCATACATGTACGGTGGTATTGACCCACCCATACACGTACGATGGTATTTACCCTCTCATACAGATACGGTGGTATTGACCCTCCCATACACGCAAGGTGGTATTGACCCACCCATACATGTATGGTGGAATTGACCCACCCATACACGTACGGTGGTATTGACTCACTCATAAACGTATGGTGTTATTGACCTCCCACACATCCATACACGTACAGGGGTATTGACCCTCTCACCACCCATTCGCGTACAGTGGTATTGACACATCCACCCATACAATACACGCACAGTGGTATTAACCGACCCTCCAACTCTATACACGAATAGTGGTGTCGATGAGTCTTCTCTTTAATGTCCTTTCTTATAACTCTGTCTGAATAAGTTTCTCGCACAGATAAAAAGTCTAAAGGGAATGGGCAGAGTAAGGTTCAAAATGATCAGCCACTCCATAAAATAAAAAAAAATCTCAAACAGAACACGTCCTATAAATATACAAATTGTTAAAACATACGTTGGAGTGAGTGATAAAAAAAATGTTTATATTATGTTCAATTGATGGCATTAATGAATAAGTGATTAATGTCAATGTTTTACTGATTAAGCAAAATTTTAGTTTAATTTAAAAGTGTTAATAAATAATTCAATCATAACACATAATTATTTCTAATATGAAAACTAACAATTATAATTAATTTGACGAAATATATTATATTATAACAGCTTTAATGAGCTTTATTATAAACTTTAATACAACTGGAAAGAGTAGTGGTTCTGAAATAATTCCTCTAATACCGACATAACGTATAATCAATGGTTGCCATTGAGATGGGGACTTCTATAAATGTAGGTGATTTCAATTTTGGGTTGTAGCAAGGATTTTAGACGTTGTCTAGGGGAGACAACTATGGATCATGGATGATACTAAATCAGATTATGCTAGTCACTCTGATTTTTTGATTCCATGTGAGGATGTAGGTCACTTAGTTACCCTGATTACTAATATTGGGCTATTAATACTCAATTTAATGAATTTCCCTCTTAGATCTCCCATCTTGCTATGAACATGCCTAAAGGCACTTTAGTGAAGTTCTGCATAGAAAAATTTAAACAATACGAAAATTAAAAATCATAAAAATTTCCTTGCACACAAATTCACGTATTGATGTTCAATACGTGAATTTGTGTGCAAAAAATTTATGATTTTGAATTGTTGAACTACTTGTTAGTATTTTATCAGAAAGTTTCAGTTAATGAGCTGAAAAATGACAGCCATGCAGGCGTTAAGGCGTTGCTATAGTTACGGCTTGCTAATATCGTCACATTATTGGTCAAGGCATTAGTCAATCTCTCTTAGTTCCAACTCTCGCTGTAGGAGAACTTTGCAGTCAAGTCGAGAAATTAAATAAATAATGGACTACAATAAGTGACTTTTTTAAAAATAATAGTGTTTTGTTAAAACAATAACTATTATCAACTGTAAAAGTTTGTTTAATTGTTATTTTTATTACTTGTATTGTTATTAATTCTGTTATTTTTATTACTTGTATTGTTATTAATTCTGTTATTTTTATTACTTGTATTGTTATTAATTCTGTTATTTTTATTATTAGTACAAAAACTGATTTGATTTTGATTCCTTATTGTTGGTAAAACCAACCAATAATCACTGCTATTGATGACATGATGGGCGGGGCGTGCTACTGCGCAGCCAGCATGTGGTTTACCGTCTACCAAGTTGCTATGACAACTATTGGTTAGAGTTTGGTTAGTAATCAGACTATACAGGTCATGTAATCTCATGTGAGCATTCATATTCACTTTAAAACACATACAGTATGTGTTGTATTTGGAATATGAGTCTGGATATTTAATTTCTTCCTCCAAACCAGTGGTTCTAAGACTTTGTTTGGTGACGTGTAATTATTAACTGAGAGGTTAATTGTAATACACACAATCACATGTTTTGGTGAATAATTCAAGAGTTGACATTAGTGTCAGTAAACTTTATACTCTGTGTATTTCGGCAGTAACAGTGATACCCCTATTTCTCTATGGAAAACGGGCTGTAATCTCCACGCGAACTCCCGAGACAACACGCCAACTGTAATGTGCGCTAGAAGGCCAAATTACCAGGTATACATATACACTGACGAATGATACTTACATTTGTATAAATTTACCCGTACTAAGTAATTTGTTGGCATGGTAAGGATTTTGACTTCCTTACATTGAATACAAGCAAAGACAGTTCTCACAATTTTCAGCTATCAGACCCTCATAAAATGAGTTAAACAGTTGAAACTATAAACAAGTAAATATTTTATTGGCTTTCTAAATGACTTCAAAAAATATAACAGCTTATTATTCGACTGACACAAACGATTTAACACAAAATTAACAGCTCCAGCGTAGCTTTCTGACCTAAATTTAAAAACACAACAATATAACGTCACAACAGTAAAAGCACACAAAAATCTACAAATATTATCGTGACGGATTACGATAGTCATATATATATACCAGGCCATTCAATAAGTAACGAGACAAATTACCACTGCTCAAAAATAGCAGAATTGCATATGAAACTTTTAGGTTATAAAGTGTAACAATTGTTAATTGTTGCATTATAATTAAATTAGAAAAATTATATTTAGAAAATGTTAATTTTGTAAGAACTGAGAGGTTTAGGAGTTTGTTTTGTTTTCCATAAGTTTTCGATATAAATTCTCCAAGTTTTGAGAAAAATTCAGAATTTTTCCCCTTTCAAATAAAAAAGTAGTTTTTCCCTATAAAATAGTTAAATAACCAGTATTTTCACGTTTGTTAATTTCCTGTCAATTTCATGCGACATATTTTCTGAAGGCAACATGTTTGGTGAGCCTTACCTGTTCAGATGTCCTGGTTTAGAGGGTTCTAATTGGTTGGTTTAGCCTCTAGAGTTAAAGTGGACGTAAGTCCGTTGGTGGAAACGTGCTGCCGTTCGCTCAGTTCTTCAATAACTTTCTTAGTGGGACCACGTTTGATCCGCTTTCGTGTTCACGGCGACTTGTACCGTTTTGGTTTTCCTTTACCGTTGCGGCAATTTTTCTGTAGTTCGCTTGTGAGTGATTGTTTGAATGCCAGACGAGCTTTGTTGTGGTTCCTTTTGTATTCGAAACCTCCAGGACAAATACAACTCCCGGAGGCAATTTTAGACAATTTTTAGAAAATTTTGAGAATTTTTATGAAAGTTTTACACTGTTTTTATGAAATTTAATACAATTTTGAATTTTGAATTTTTTGATTTAAAAGTTTAAAGAAATTTATTTAAAAAGTTAAAGAAATAAAACAGGTTCTGGTCTGAAGATATTTAATTTATTATTGTGGAAGAGTTGTTTTAATTTATTTATGTTCCATTGAGTCAATAAAAGAAGAGATTTTTATTTTCGTTTTTATCATTATTTGTAGAAGAAACCAATTTTATTTGTTGAATTTATTTATAAGAAGATAAATAAAGAAACATTTTTATCACTGGACAAGTCTTACTTTAATCTCTCATTTAAGTTTGTTCAACACATCAAAAATAAATAGTAGCTTTAATAAGGCTACAAAAGTTGGCAACGTTTTGATGACACCTGATTAGCTCTTCAATCACATTTTGTACACATAACCTACAATTTTCTCAATTAACGATGTCGAGTCCGCTAGAGAAGTGCACCGTAGAGGAACAACATGGCATGATCAGATTTGTTGTCGGGGAAGGTGATAAAGGTAGTAAAATCCACGAAAGAATATTAAAAGTGTACAGAGACAATTGTTTGAACCGTTCGAATGTTTACAAATGGGTAGAACAGTTTCAAAGTGGTGTAAAAAAGTCTTTGACGAGCAACAGAGTGGACGACCTGTCAAAGCTGGGACTTCCTGTTCGGATTTCAGATTGATTCGTTAATTCGGGACAGTAGGCATATCACTGTTGAAATAATAAATGAAAAAGATCTGCTATTGGAACGAGACGCCGTGGGCTCTTGACTGAAGGCGTGATTTTGCCTCATGACAACGCCTTTCTACATACGGCACAGCTGACGAAAGAAAAACTTCGGAAACTGGGGGGCGGGAGATCCTTCTACCCTCCCCCCCTACAAACTCGACTTTGCCCTATAAAACTTTCATCTGTGTGGACCCCTACGACGGTCTTAAAGACGGTCTACGAGGGAAACGTTTTCATTCCAATGAAGAGGTAATAAATAGTTCCAAAGAATTGTCACACATTTTCCCCATATTAAACACTAATAAATCGACACTTTTAAAATTACCAGTTTCGATTCCCAAATATTTTTATTTACCATAACTCAAGAACTTGTTAAGTTAGTGACATAGAATGTTTACTAAAATAGTTTAAATTGCAACTCACGTCTTTCCTGAAAATTTAATCAAAATCGTTTAAACTGTTTTTGAGAAAATGAATTGTTGTATATATTTTGAGCATAAAAAAACTAAAATTTCAAAAAATTTCAAAATTGTCTGGAGGTATTGCCGAAATACACATACATATCAAATTTCATAAATATTATACCATCCGTTTGGTCTCTAGTGAACTGCACATATACACACAGACAGACACTTACATGGACATACATCAACTGTTTTTCGAAGAAACCCACTTTTTTAGGTACAGGGGACTCTAAAATGGATTTTTAGACTAAATTGTAAAAAAAAAAAAAAATATTGTTGGACGATCACAATACTTTCTCTGTGCTAACGCATATAGGAGAAAGTAAAAACTTAGGTGCAAAAGTGGCTTCAAGATCTATACAAAGAATTTTACGCCAAGAACATTTGCAAATTACTATGAAGATGGGATGAGTGTATAAATGTCACTGGAAACTATGTTAACACGTAACCGATGATTTGTACTGATTGAATAAACAGTTTCCAAGTAATAGTAATGATTTGTGTCGTTACTTATCGAACAACCCTCGTATATATAATAACCAGATCAGAGTGGTTCAGAGAGTGCTTTATTGCTAAGCCAGTCAATAAATTTTAAAGTTAAATAGTTAGTAATTCCGAGTTAACAGTAAACACAGAGCCCCAGATGAAGCGGTAACTCAAAGACCTCTTCTTGGTTGCGTGCTTGTTTGGAGATTCGCGTGGAGATACAAACCGCTTCCTTTAGAGAAGCAATTAAACCGTGTCATTATAATATTTTGAATGTTATAACTTATTGTTATGACAACGTTTTAGTTATTAAGAAGAAAGTGGGGTAACAGGAGCAGTTGCTATTATTCGTTTACTAATAGGCCAAATACGGCTCTACGATATATCTACTAAATGTTTGTGATACTTTTGAATAATTTGGATTAATTAACTGGATGATACACATAGAGTCGCAAAATGAAAATTTTTTAGTATACAATTTTAGAATAATAAATAAAGTAATATTTTTGACAAAGTACCATTCAAAAATTGTTAATAAATTACCAACTATATTTGGGCCAGACAGTAAATGACTTACGTGTTATATTTAGGACATATAGGGATAGAGGGGAATCGTTCCACCGCTGAGCAGCCTTACTCCCCAGGCGTGACTAACTTCCGCCTTCAAGTGTTCAACTTCCGTAACAGTGTTTAGTTGAAAAAAAAAAGAAAAACTGTAATGAATATTACAAAATGTTTTATTGCTAAGCATTGTTTACATTTTTATCCATTGTGTTATTATTACTACTAATTGTTATTTGAATCTAAGTAATGATTTAATTTAATCAATATAAGCTTTATTTGTCATTGTTAATCAAACCAACCAATGGTCACTGCTGCTCATGAAGTAGTGGATTGGGGCTTTGCATAACCGGACCGTGGTCTACCGTCTCCCTCATTTCCATAACAAAATTAACCGGAATAAAGGGGGGGTAGTTATCTCTCTCACTTCCACAGGTGCATTCAGTAGGTTATTTGATAAGCGGTTTATCTATAGTTTCGTTTCTCAGACCATTTTCAGGTTATGGTAATCCAAACTAAACTTATTAAATGAACAATTGTAAGAATTAAAAATAAAGTAATTTGGGTTGTTTAAGACGACGATACGTAAATAATCCTGAAATGAAAATATTTTTGTAAAAAAGGTCGTGTAATAAATCACAAAATCATATGGGAAACCTATCTATGGATGCTATAAAATAATAATAAAACTTTTCCATAGGCTTTACATATATAATTTCATGAAATAATATTTCAACAAAAATTGGAACACCTGCCCTGACGGCAATATTTAGCCGACATAGTTTCTCTAAAAGTATATACCGAATTAGGGACCCCCTCGGATCGCGTGTGTCTCATGGTGATTGGGCGTGGCGATAGGACACTGTAATCGTGTTGTGGGTTTACCAAAGTAAACAGTACTTCGTCTCTTTCTGTCTCTTAATTAATACAAGCTTGTTCATGTGATTAACACGCGTGTTACACCTTGATGGAGTGGATTTTAAGTAAATAAGAGTGTACGATGTTTTCCTATATTTGAACTAGTTTTACGACATTTCTTTAAAACCCGCAGTTAAAACTTCATGAAAACACATGGTTCATGGTTAGAGCTGAAAATAGTCTGTAATTTATTAAAAATATTATGAATAAGGGATACGTTGTTAAAAACATTACTTTATTTTTATTACTTTATCCCATATGCGTGAGCATATAGAAAGTATTGTAATTGTAAAAAAAAAATGTTTTTACAGGTTGGTGTAAAAATCTATTTTAGGGTCCCCTAAACCCAAAAAAAGTGGTTTTTTTCCGGAATCAAATTTCGGTGTCTGTCACTGGAGACCAAACACGTAGATAATGTTTTATGAAAATTGGTATGTAGGTGTATTTAGCCAATATATCCAGACAATATTTTCCATTTATTGAAATTTTAGTTTTTTTTTTTTTTTATTTTATAAGCGAAAACATACAAACATTGAACCATCTCAAAAACAGCTATACTGTTTTAATTTAATTTTTAGTAAAGATGTGAATTACAATTTAAAATATTTTAGTAAAAACCGCATGTCTCTAACTTGATTAGTTTTTGAGTTATGGTAAAAACACATATTTGAGAATCAAACTGGTAATTTTCACAGTTTTGATTTTTTTATGTGTTTAAAATGGGGAAGGTTTGTGCTAATTCTTTGGAATCATTTATTAATATTAGTGGTCCTAATTTTTGAACTGGAATGTACATAGAGAAAAATTATCTAACTTATTAGAGTAATATACCGTAATTATATAACCTTCAAATATATTCGGTACGGTTGCGTAGTGATGTAACCCAGCTAATTGGAAGATAAGTGCTATGAAGATTCTAGGCAAGTGTTCTAGAATAAGTCTTCTTAGAACCAACATGGTGACCGTTCAATGGTCGCCATCAGCATATAAATAATACCTCGTGGTTCAGACTCCACAAAAGCTGTGTAGCTTGCTCAATTGCTCCACCATGGGGGTATAAATAAGGGATATTTTCTAAGAATCAGTCAAATTTATTTAGTAAAATAGGAATACCCTCACATCTAAAATACCATCAATTCGTAAAATGTATTCGACTATAAGTTAAGACCAGTGTCTTAAAGTATGAAAATTTAACTTTTACTCACAAATTATGAATAGTATGTTGTTTGGATTGTTCATAAGTAGTGACAGTCTCCATGGTAATCCTTTTATTATCTTATGAAGAAAAATATTATTGTTATCTGGAATACCAAGCGATTATTTTTGCACGTAATACTTTTACCTAGATATATTATTTATACTGTACTTAGATATAACATATTTTGGATAAAATATTTTGTTGTGGAACTATTTAAAAAAATCATAACTTAAAAATATATTTTAACCGTTTTTATTTATAATTTCAATTATTATAATATATTCTATTTATTATGGTATAGCACATAATTTTTAATTCTTTTATAACGATAATTTTATGATTAATATTATAAAAATTTAGATTGAATACATTTTTAATAAATTTATCTAAACTATTAATTAATTATCTATTCTTTAACATACCACACATGGATAGTTCTAATAATAAAAATATATTTGTGCAAAGGGAAGTGAAATACTAATACTATGCCCATATACGTACAGTGGTAATGACCGCCGCCCGCCCATACACGTAAAGTGGTAATGACCCACCCACCCGCCCATACACGTACAGTGGTAATGACCCACCCATATATGTACAGTGGTAATAACCACTGCACGTGTATGGGTGGGCAGGTTGGTCATCACCACTGTAAGTGTACGGGTGGGCGGGTGGGTCAATACCACTGTACGTGTATGGGACGGCAGGTGGGTCAATACCACTGTTATCATTAACAGCATTTAAAAACACTGTTAGTTTTAGAAACACTGATTAGTGTAGTATTTTATGAAACCGGATATTCAGTGAAGCAATTATAGACACCTCTGTTATATTTTCTACTACATATTATATATCAAGAATATGCAGTAGAAAATAGGCAGGTATATTGGGCATATATACACTGTACCATTGTACGTGTGTGGGTGGGTGGGTGGGTTAATACCATTGTACGTGTAAGGGTGGGCGGGTGGGTTAATACCATTGTACGTGTAAGGGTGGGTGGGTGGGTCAATACCATTGTACGTGTATGGGTGTGTGGTTACAAACATAATGTATCATGGTATATCATTAACAAGACAAGACATGCCAGATAAGAGTAGTTGCACGTCAATCTTTCTGTAGAATATCTAGACACAATTTACAACATTTAGTCTACTCACACTTAGTAAAAGTGTGCAATCGGTTGTGAAAGGTGAGTGACTCATCTAATAATTTTATAGTTAACATGTAAAAATTAAAGTGAATCAAAATATGTTGTTCTGTCTATAATAATATGGGATATGTTTGACGAAGATTCTTGTCTACAGCTACTAAAATAAAGCAATAACTACTACACAAAAATGAATAATCTTATGAAGTTTAAACAAAACTAAATTATAAAATCTAGTGCACTAACTCAAATCAGCTTCGTTATTAACAGTAAGTTAGAACTATACAATAGTACTGGGAAGATTTATATTGAAAGGCCAGCAAAGACACTTGAATGACCCTTCTGGGAGCAGACAAAGGTTCATTCATACAGGGAGAAACGGAGATGGGAGAGTAAACTTTGAATTTACTCTTCACACTCTGTTCATTATTCTTCTCTTCGTCTTTTTACTATACTAATGGTGATCTAAATTTAGCAGCTCTATCCTCCGAAAACCCATTTTCAATTGATTACAACCTGTAAGTAGATTATAAAAATATAATATTACATTTTTACAGTTATTGTTCAATTTACAATCATGTATGGGGCCCGAGACCAAGACCGAGACCGAGACCGAGACCAAGACCGAGACTGAGGCGGAGACCGAGGCGGAGACCGAGGCGGATACCGAGGCGGAGACCGAGGCGGATACCGAGGCGAAGACCGAGGTGGAGACCGAGGCGGAGACCGAGGCGGATACCGAGGCGAAGACCGAGGCGGATACCGAGGCGGAGACCGAGGCGGAGACCGAGGCGGAGACCGCGGCGGAGACCGAGGTGGAGACCGAGGCGGAGACCGAGGCGGAGACCGAGGCGGAGACCGAAGCGGAGACCGAGGCGGAGACCGAGGTGGCGACCGAGGTGGCGACCAAGGTGGAGACCTAGGCGGAGACCGTAGTGGACACCAAGGCGGAGACCGAGGCGGAGACCGAGACGGAGACCGAGACGGAGACCGAGACCAAGACCGAGACCGAAACTGAGACCGAGACCGAGACGGAGATGGAGATGGAGACGGAGACCGAGGCAGAGACCGAGGCGGAGACCGAGGTAGAGACCGAGGTGGAGACCGAGGCGGAGACCGAGACGGAGACCGAGACCAAGACCGAGACCGAAACTGAGACCGAGACCGAGACGGAGATGGAGATGGAGACGGAGACCGAGGCAGAGACCGAGGCGGAGACCGAGGTAGAGACCGGGGCGGAGACCGAGGTGGAGACCGAGGCGGAGACCGAGGAGGAGATCGAGACGGAGACCGAGACGGAGACCGAGACCGAGACCGAGACCGAGACCGAGACGGAGACCGAGACCGAGACGGAGACACGGTTGCGTCAAGACGTGTACGGGTGTGTGGGTGGGTCATCATCATAGTACGTGTATGAGTTGGCGGGTGAGTCATTACACTACTTATATAGGCGGGTGGGTGGGCCATTCTACTATGCGAGTATGGGGGGAGGTGGGGGAGTCACCACCACAGAACGTTTATGGGTTGGTGGGGGTTTCATCATCGTAGTACGTGTATGAGTTGGCGGGTGAGTCATTACACTACTTATATGGGCGGGTGGTTGGGCCATTCTACTATGCGAGTATGGGGGGAGGTGGGGGAGTCACCACCACAGAACGTTTATGGGTTGGTGGGGGTGTCATCATCGTAGTACTTGTATGAGTTGGCGGGTGAGTCATTACACTACTTATATGGGCGGGTGGTTGGGCCATTCTACTATGCGAGTATGGGGGGAGGTGGGGGAGTCATAAACATAGTAGGTGTATGCAATTCATACATACTGTGAGTTGGTCATTTCACTATTTCTGTGGGTAAGCGGGTAAGCTATTATACCGTATATGTATGGGTGGGTGAGTGGAATAATTAAACTAAATAATTTATATATTATTATCATCTGTTCAAGGATGTAGGAATTCGATTAAAAAGTGTTGTTCGGAATAAAATATTTTGTTAAAAAAAGAAGCTTTGTGTTTAGGAAAAATTATAAGCTTCCCAAACACAAACACAAAGTGATTCCTGAGATTGCAATGAGAAGTGTTTGTAGTATAATAATTAATAAACATATTGACATTTCGCTATACAAATATTAAGTATAACAAAATATAAATGGATTAAAGTAAAAGTAAAAATTCAAAAACACAGAAAATAAACGGCAAGACTCGCAGTGTTTCTTATAAATAGTTATATTAATAGCCATTTTTTAAACCACAACTTAAGGATATTCTAGTGCTTTCATTACCTAAGAAAGTAACTGCATATTGAAAATTTGGAAAAAGTTCTTCATTATAGGCTCTTAACACTTGAAGGGAACTGAAGAGCAGAAAACCCGAGGTACGAAAATCTCTCAGATTATTCTTTTGATTAAACTCAAGTTTGATTAGATTCAAAGACTTTGGCATCAACAAGAGGAAAACTCATTTCTGCATTATCTAATGGACCACTAACAGATAACTTCTTTTTCTTGCTAAACTGTGCCAATAAATTTTGGGAGAAGGAAGCAGTTCTTAAAACCAATTTCTTAGGCAAGACTTAAAGTAGCAACTTAACCTAATGATTGTATTGTCTGAGGGGATACAGTAGTCCAACACGTGTCTCTAGGAGAGGTAAGTCCAACACGTGTCTCTAGGAAGGTAGGCGGAGACCGAGGTAGAGACCGAGGCGGAGACCGAGGTGGAGACCGAGGCGGAGACCGAGACGGAGACCGAGACCAAGACCGAGACCGAAACTGAGACCGAGACCGAGACGGAGATGGAGATGGAGACGGAGACCGAGGCAGAGACCGAGGCGGAGACCGAGGTAGAGACCGGGGCGGAGACCGAGGTGGAGACCGAGGCGGAGACCGAGGAGGAGATCGAAGCAGTTCTTAAAACCAATTTCTTAGGCAAGACTTAAAGTAGCAACTTAACCTAATGATTGTATTGTCTGAGGGGATACAGTAGTCCAACACGTGTCTCTAGGAGAGGTAAGTGGTGCACGGTTTGGGCCATCGCTGAGGCAATCAAGATGAATGTGACATCTACACGTGTCACAGAAAAGTGGAGGACTTTTTTCTTGTGTGAGTTACACCAGAAAAACACTTTAATGACAGCTAACTGCTATCTAACACATCCACACACACACACACGGAGGTGGATAGCAGTGATATCACATGTTCATAATTGTGAGACGGTTTTTCAATAGTATAGAGGGTGTCCTATAAGGAAAGTGCTAAATTTTGTGAAATGGTTATATAATTCAAAATAAAGATAATATCAAGAATAATTTTTCACCAAAAACACTTCGTTTACTAGTTATCAGAAATTTTGTTTTTTTTTTCACAAAAGAATTTTTATCTCCAAGTTGGCTCAACCTATCTTTATGAAACTCGCTATGAATGTTGAGATAATAGAGATAAATTCTAGAAAAAATCAAATTAATTCAATTTAAAATTTCAAAATTGTGGCCATTTTAAATTTATAAAAGGAAATTGCTGGAAAACAGCAAAAAATACCAAAAATTATTTAGAACCTGTTTTTTAATATAATTTTGCAATCAATCTGTCAGTATCAAAAATATTAGAATCAGACGAAAAATAACCGAGACACATTGACATTTGTGTCAGTTATTTTTCGTCTTATGCTAATATGTTCATACTAACAGATTGGTAATGAAATTATCTAAACAACCGTGTTCCTAGTAATTATTTGTAGTTTGTGCTGTTTTCCCACAATTTCCGTTTAAATATTTATAAAAGCCGCCACTTTGAAATATTAAATTGGATTACATTGATTTTATGTCCTAGAACACGTCTCTAGTAACTTTATAAAATGCATAGCGAGTTTTATAAAGATCGGTTGAGCCAACACAGAAATAACAATTATTTTGTGAAAAAACCAAATGGTGGATATCTGATAAACTAAGCGTTTTTAGAAAAACATCTAATCAAAGATTTCTCTTCATTTTGACTGATATAACCATTTCCTGAAGTTTGGCATTTTATTTTCAGGACATCCTGTATATATATGGTTGGGTACGAAGGACGTTTACTCTGCTAGTAGTCCTTCGGGTACGAAGGACAGGTACTCTGCTAGTATTCCTCGGGTAAGAAGGACGTGTACCCACCTGCCCACCCGTACAAGTACAGTCATATTGACCCACCCGCCCACCCATACACGTAGTGATATCGTCCTATCCACCCACCCATATACGTACAGTGGTATTGACCCACTCACCCACCCATACACTTACAGTGGTATTAACCCAACCACCCACCCATACACGTACAGTGGTGGTACAGTGGTAGGCCTATGTGTTAACCTGAGACCCAAAGAATGTCCATGAAAAAATTTCAGCAGAATAGGAAAAAAATTAAAAAAAATTCACACACACACACACACACACGCGCGCGCGCGCGCGTGTACATGTATGGGTGGGCGGGTGGGTTAATACTACCGTACATGTATGGTTGGGCGGGTGGGTCAACACTACCGTACGTGTATGGGTGGGAGGGTAGTTTACTATGACAACCTAGGTCAAACGCACAGCTGTGACAGACAGTAGGCAGTCGGGCACTGTACGAATATATCCGGATGTCGTACTACTAATATTTTTTAAGTTTAAAAGCTTAAACGTGTTGAATACCACAGTAGGTGTATGGTATCATTACCACTGTACGTGTATGGGTGGACGGTTGGTCAATACCACTGTACGTGTATGGGTAGGCGGGTGGGTCCGAACATATATACACTGTGTATGTGTGTGTGTGTGTGTGTGTGTGTGTGTGTGTGTGTGTGTGTGTGTGTGTGTGTGTGTGTGTGTGTGTGTGTGTGTGCGCGTGCGCGTGTGCGTGTGTGTGTGCGTGTGCGTGTGCGTGTGTGTGTGTGTGTGTGTGTGTGTGTGTGTGTGTGTGTGTGTGTGTGTGTGTGTGTGTGTGTGTGTGTGTGTGCGTGTGTGCGTGTGTGTGCGCGCACGCGTGTGCGTGTGTGCGTGTGTGTGTGCGTGCGTCCGTACGTGTGTGTGTGAGTATGTGTATACGTGTGTATGCGTGTATGTGATTTTTTAGAACCGATGTCTACATAGTTTAATTATTATTTCAGTGTTTACACCTGATTCTATTGAAGGATTGTGGTATATCAATTCTATAAATATAAAATACCAACGTGGTTATTATTTTTTATTACTTAAATTAAAAGTAAACTATACATAATTATATTTACATCCTCTTCCAGGGTGGGACGGAAGTTCAGTTACTTCCTTAAGTCGTGTCCTTGTTTTATTGTTCGGATATCACCTCTTTATTTCAACCATAATTATTTTTTCCCCTTCCTGCGATTGTATATTTCTTGGCTGTAACGAATTTATGATACATTAACTAACGTAATAAATGTATATATATATATAAAGTTCTAAACTTTGCGAAATGGTTATACAATTCAAAATAAAGAAAATTTCAAGAATAATATAGATAGTGTTGATGTTAACGTAAAAAAGGAACATAAAAAACTGTACACTTGTTGGCAACAGTGTGATAAAGTCCCCTTAACTATTTCAAACTTAAAAGTTGTTAGTGTCAAGGCGAATTGCCAAAAGTGCTTCTGTTGGTAATCTGATTACACCCACACATGGACAAGGCTTGTACATTAGCTAACACAATGCCCTTGTTATGTCTTATCTAGGCATATTGCTTACTTTATTGCCTTCACCACACCATTACTTTTAGTATAAACATTAAATAGAGCTATTATTTTGCTACGATGAGTCAAGGGATTTTTGAAACACTAAGTCAAGATTATTTATTCACAGAAATAGAATTAGTGAAAAAATACAAAATAAAGTTATACTACTCTTTATCATAATCAATAAACCACTACAAATATAAATAAATTCACAATCACAGTATTATATTATTTTATAATAGTAGCATAATATAACTACTGGTTTTGTAGGGATGACAATGCAACCAAAATTTTCCTACCACTAAAAGCCAAGTTAGAGTTGAATTTAGGACAAGTATACAATTCTGTTTCAAATAGTATATACTTTTGAAATTAAAGTTAAAAAATAAAACATCAGAAGCGCTCTTGTCCATCTCGTATTAAACTAGGAATGTGGTCCAAAAACGGAGTTTTAAGTAATAAAAATGTAAATTTAGTAGGTCTTTTGACAGTTTTTATACAAGTGGTGCACGAAAAGAGGACGTCTCATTGTAATGAACCACTACCCATACCACTCAAGTATATTTATATGTTCTTAAACTGGACTTGTTCACAAGCTGCATGCCTTTACACTTGTTCGCAAACAAGACAACCAGTGAGGGGTACAATTGCAGTCACACACCAACCAGAGCGTATGCTGTCACACCACTATGCCGTTCGCTAACAAACTTCAAAGACCAGTGTACAACTTGTTCCAAAAGACTCCCTGGTTGATATAAAAACCAATGGTTTAGTTTAAACGTTTTAAAACTAAAACTGGGAGACTTATTTGGCCTAATATAACTTTTAATAATATTTTGATACATGCCTGAATACTTTCTTATCTAGTAGATTATTAAGTATTTTATTTTTTGATGCATGAAACGTGGCCCTCATCTGAACTAAGTTTGTGTGGCTCCAGGGCACTGCCCCTCTTTCCCCCTTCTGGGTGGCCCTGGCTGTAGATAGATAAAATTATACCATCTACAATTGCCAAAATTCCTTCTTCAAACAATATTAATCATGTAATCACAACAAGATCTGTACATACACAAAAATAGTTATTTTATTGAGTTTGTTTTGGTATACTATCTAATTTCTCTCACCACATTTACGGAATTCTAGGCCTTGCCAGTGACCCCTCTCTAACATCCATCCACATAAAAACATTTATGAAGATATTTATTTAATGTGCCATATATATACTGTGTATTGTACGATCATGTAGTTCAAAATAAGAAAAATATGGTTGTAAGATTTATCAAACACAGTTTTTGTGACATTTTCGAATCATTTGGATTGTTTAATTCGATTATTTACATATCAACCTACTGTGAAAATTGTTTTGTGAAAAATGTTTTAGAGCGAATCTGGAAATTAAAAAAATAAAAGTAACCTATCCATGTATAATTTAATGTTATAAGAATAACAAACACTCCAGTAAATAAATTTTAATTGCGTAAGGCCTTTCGGTAACAAAGTTACCATCTTCAGACAACTAAACTATAACCAAACTAAATTTTACATTCTTTATATTCCATTGATTTTAAAAAACACATGATAAAATAAAACATATGGAATAATTTAAATAAGAAAATAATAAAAAAAAATATAAAAATGGTATAAGTTTAAAATAATAATGGTGAATTTTCAAATGTTCCTGGTTCATTATTAACTAGAATTTCTTTGAATTTTTTATATATAAGCTTTAATAAGCATCTAATTGTTCTTTATTTTGAACTTCTTTTAGTAAATTACATTTTGTAAAATTACGATTGAAATTGATGAAGTGTTTTGCTATTGCTGATTTCTCCTCTTGATAATTTTTAAAATGATATTTGTGTTCTTTTAATCTTGTTGAAATATTTCTTTTGATTTGACCAATATATTTTTTATTGCAATTGTCACATTCAATTTCATAAATTCCAGACTTTTCTTCATTTTTAATTTTGTCCTTTGGATTTCCAAGTAAATATTTTAATTTTGATGTACATTTAAATGATAAATTTACATTAGAGTGTTTCTTAAAACAATTTTTCATTATGTTTGAAAAAGATCCATACGTAACAGTTCTCGAAACAGACTTTTCATTTTTGGGTAATAGTGTTGTTCGGTTTTGTTTTTAAAATTTTATGTCTTTTCTTATTTATCATTTTTTTAATCATATTTGGGTTGTATCCATTAAAAATTGCGGTTTCTTTGATTTTTGTAATTTCTTTATTGAAGTTTGAGGTAGATAAAGGTGCATTAAGTAAACGATGAATTAATGAATGGTATGTTGCTCTTTTTTGCGATGCTGGATGGAATGAATCAATTGGTATGAATATTAAATTTTGTGTTGGTTTTCTTCTATAAATATCGAATTCAATATGACCGTATGTTTGGTTTCTTTTAAGAAGGATATTATTATTATTACTATTATTATTATGTATGTTACAAATATAATAATAATAATAATATTTTTTAAATAACAGTGAATAATTATCACTAGGTAGAAAATAAATACTATAGTTTACATAATAACTCCGTACAAACAATCATCTTACAAAATATCAAACAAAATAAAAGTGAAACTCAAAATAAAATATACAAACGTTAGTGAAGGGCTTTTGCTACCCTACTTTCTTCTTAATAGCTGAATCATTCATATTATAATAAAAACTTGTATCATTCAGAATATGCTAATGACACGGTTTAATTGCATATCTATTAAAGCGGTTTCTTATCTCCACGCGAATCTCCAAACAAACACGCTACCGAGAAGAGAGCGTTGAGTTACCGCTTCATCTGGGGTTCTGTGTTTACTGTTAACTCGGAATTTCTGACCAACAAGAAATCGAAGGGTGAAAAGTCAATATCACTTTGTCTGGGGTTCTGTGAATACTTAAGCCAACATTTAAAGTTAAAGATTGTCTTGTTTTACCAGGTGAAGTTAGGGCTAAGGAGCCCTCTCTAACACCACGGGAGCGGCAGGGGAAATTCTACTAGCGGTCACATCGGGAATCGAACCCGGACCGCCAGCGTGGCAAGCCAGCGCCTTAGCCCCTTATCTACAGACGCTCCTTGCTAAGTAGTATTGAAAAAAAAACAATGCCTTTTTTAGGGGAACTGTCTATTATTCGGGGTTAAATACAGTACGCCAACTACCAGTTTAGGTTAAACCACTCTAGAATGGCGATGAACTAGTTCTTAATGAGTCTGTATTTTATCGGAAGAGACTATATTGTCTACGGTCACTGTGACTTAGTTGCAATATAAGGAGGTTTTCCTATACGTTTGTATTGTGGACTAGGTTAATGTTATAACATTTTAAAGGGTATTGAATATAATGTAAATCACATAACAACTTCACATAAACTAGCGTTATTGTGTTTATTTTATGATGTACAAATTCATCAAAGACTGTGTACAAAGTGTTACGAAAATATCGAGTAATTGTTTTGTAAAAACTCTTGTTTACCATGTACGTTGTATACAGTAGTTATATTTCTATAAGGATGAAAAACATTTTTGCTGGGATAAAAAATTACAGTTCATAGTAAAACATATGACAATGTATATTTTAAAAATGTAGAGAGGAACGAGCATGGATCTGCAGCTATGTTTTTTGTGATCAGTCAAATCATTTCACTATACAACAAACATTTTTGAAATATTAACATAAAAACTGTATTTATCAGTTATTTATCAAAGCTCTTTAATTATAAAATACTAAGGTAATAAACATGTAGCTCAATCGAAAATAAAAAAACTCAAAATATTTAAACAACTAACTATATACAATAAAAAAAAAAAAAACTTTAAACAAATAAGCCATTCACACAGGCTGTATTGTAGAGATTTTTCAACATTTACGCCTTTTGTTTGAGTTACTGTTTAAATTAGTCTTTGAAATAAATTGTTATATTAAATTAATTCCAATATTACTCATATAGGACAAAGTAATGGTTGAGGGGCTGTTTATACACTATAGATGTAGTCTATAGGTATGGAATTTTGAGAAATATTTTCTTAGTGGCTGTCTATGATGCAAAATGTTTTCAGATGTTAAGGAGATTTCATGATGAGTGAGTACATTGTTTTGGGATTTCATATACTAATATTATGACGGTAATCTATTCAATTTATGTTGAAATATAAGATGAATTATAATATTTTGATTTCCCTGTATAATTAAATCATAAAGAGAATATTGTACGGAATGAATATAAACTTAAATAGTTTCTATTAAAATAAACTGTTTATATTGTATTATTTGTTTAGTACAATAGTAATTTTTTGATACCTAGTCATGTTTCTACACTATAAATAAATGGTTCCAAAGAATTGGCACAAATTTTCCCCTATATTATACACTAAAAATAAAAATGTTGAAATTACTAGTTTGATTCCCAAAAATGTTTTTGCTATAACTAAAAAACTATTCAAGTTAGATGCATGCGAATTTTACTAAAATATTTTAAATTGTAATTCACATCTTTCCTGAAAATTTAATCAAAGCCGTTAGTGGTTTTTGCGAAAATTCCATTTTGTAAGTTTTTTGCCCATAAAAATAGAAAAACTAAAATTTCAAAAAAGTTAAAAAGTGGTCTACAGATATTGGCTAAATACACCTACATACCGAATTCCATAAAAATTGATCTATCCATTTGGTTTCCAGCGAACTGCACATACACACATACGGACAAATACAAAACAAATGTTTTCTAAAAATAACCTTTTTGGGTTCAGTGGACCCTAAAATGAATTTTTTAGACCAACTTGTAAAAAAATTATTTCGGACGATCTCAATACTTTATCTATACTAACGCATATGGGAGAAAGTAAAATTTACGAGATAGAATAAATAAAACATCAATGAGGTAAACAAATATTTAATTAATATCCAATACATTAAACTTTATTGGTGAGTTTTCAATTAACATTAACGATACCAACAGAAACACAACATGAAACAAATGTTAGCAACTGTAGTAAAGTGAATATTTCAACGTTAACATCCAGCGACCTAATTGGACCGAGATTGTAAACATGTAAAAGCTTTTCAACAAAATGTGTCGTCCACAAATTGCGGTTTACGTCATATTTCACTGGCGTTTCCATGACGCTATCGGTTATGTTAATCACATTGAGGAAATAGTTTGTTCATTTATACATATAAAATACATCTATCTCTATGTATCATTCCATAGAGTTTAGATTTAATCATTTACTTAATCCAATGATTATAATGGTTTTGTAGGTTATTTATACGAATACAGATTATGTGTTATAACTTATTGTTTTCATACTATATTAGTAAAAGTGTCTAAACGTTTTTACACAACACTGCATTTATATACAAGAGTGTTTTTATGTATTAAGTTCCTAAAATTGTAAACGGGAACAGAACATTTCAAGCATTTCATGGCCTACATACAATTTACAAATGAAGTTAAATGTCAGTACAGAAAATGATACTGTGACCAGTTGACTTATGTGCATATTATATGCTAATAATATCCAGTAACTTTATTACTGTAATCAGATGATTGTTTATTTTGAAAAAACTAAGTTTTAAGATAAAATAAACAGTCATTTTTAACAGACTAAGCCACAGCAAAGCTTGCCCGGTTTTAACTACAAGCATTCAACAATAAATTTTGAATATTTTATTCAGTGATTTATGCTATTATTATATGAATTGTTTCATATTAATCAAATAATAAGAAAAATATAGTTCATACTAGATTCTGAAGATGGTTAGAAGATTTGTAAAAGATATTACGTCATCAGCTGAGTTGAAAATATTTAATGTCATTTTTAAGTTGTAGGGGGGATGGAGGGAGGTAAGGGGAGAGTTCGGGTAAGAGAAGGACGCATCAAAGGTCGTGCACTAAATAGCTTGTCTCTTCACAAATGATTGTCTTTGTTACAATAAGAATCCTTCAATGCCAATTATTCAGAGTTTAGTCTTATTAATGACATTCTGAAGAACTGTCAGTAACAACTGGAGTCCCTCAGGGCTCGATCTTAGGACATTCTGAAGAACTGTCAGTAACAACTGGAGTCCCTCAGAGCTCGATCTTAGGACATTCTGAAGAACTGTCAGTAACAACTGGAGTCCCTCAGGGCTCGATCTTAGGACATTCTGAAGAACTGTCAGTAACAACTGGAGTCCCTCAGGGCTCAGTAACAACTGGAGTCCCTCAGGGCTCGATCTTAGGACATTCTGAAGAACTGTCAGTAACAACTGGAGTCCCTCAGGGCTCGATCTTAGGAAATTCTGAAGAACTGTCAGTAACAACTGGAGTCCCTCAGGGCTCGATCTTAGGAAATTCTGAAGAACTGTCAGTAACAACTGGAGTCACTCAGGGCTCGATCTTAGGACCTGTCCTATTTCTTCTATTTATGAATGATGTCAATAACAGTGTAAACAAGGCAGATTTCGTCTTTGCCGAAGATACGTCCGTCATTGTAACAGGCGACCATAAAGAGGAGTTGGAAATTGCATCATTTATAGAAGTAAACTCCTTGTTGCAGTGGTTAAGTCATAATGGATTAATTGTAAATTCAGACAAGACAAACGTAATAAACTTTCAAATAAGGAACAATCCTGCCGTGGGAGCCTCTTTTCAACTTGGGGAAAGAACTGTATCAAACACCGATGTTGTAAAGTTTTTAGGTATCCATATAAATTCTCAACTAAATTTCACAAATCATATAAGTAATATCAATGACAAAATTTAGTTCATGTCTTTACGGTATAAGAAAGTTAGCATTTTTTTGCAACAAGGATATGTTACTCACTGCCTATTATGGTTGTTTCTATCCTCGTCTTACATATGCTGTCCTAATTTGGGTTGAGAATGTCTTAATACTAAGTATTTATTCTGCCTTCAAAAAAAGGTTATCCGCACAATTTTTGGTGTTGGAAAGCTGGAATCTCGTGTGGATACTTTCTTTAACTACAACATTTTAACATTTCCTTCCATCTTCATTTTGGAGTCCTTGATGTTTTACATTAAAAACAAATGTTGTTTTGAGTGTACAAGATCGGCTGACTAGAGTTTTCGTTGTTACGCAGGTCTCCCTATTCCTAAACATAATACATCGTTTTTCCAGAAACACATTCACTACTCCTGTATCAAGTTGTTTAATGCCTTACCTAATCACCTCAAAGCAGTAAAGTCCGAAAGTAAATTTAGGAGGTCTGTAAAAGCATACTTGTCAAGTAAAGCCTACTACAGTGTTCATAGATACTTAAATGATAAGCAGTAATGTAAATAGTTTAATTGGTTAGTTTTCTAAAACTAGTATATAGTTTTTAAACTACAAGTTGTAATTATAATTTTATTGTACTGACCCATGCCAATGTTTACTTTAAGTCTAAGGGCAATAAAGGAATTTTTGATTTGATTAATCAAATTGTTTTTGTTTATGAGTCATACTAAATCGATCTTTCATAAGAGATTCGGGAATCAAATTTATTAAGTAAATGTGGTATAGTGTTATTGACTAGTTTGTATTGATTAAATTATTTGATTTAAGTAGAACAAACTGGAAATGTGTATAATTTTACATTTAGAGTGTTGATTAAATTCGTGGTAACTATGCACTTACTAGCTACTTCTGAAATTACAATTTCTTGTTGAAAAAGTGGTGAAATATGATTTTACATCCCTTGAGAACCAGTTTATTATCTGATTAAGAAAAAACAAACTTTTTTTAAAAATCGTAATTTCCCAACATTTGTTTTTTCAATTTACATATTCTTTTACGTATAACCCGAATATAAAATTGGTTTTTCAATACAATTATTTTTCAATTGGTAATGTTCAGGGGGGTTTTAAATCTCCCCCTTTCTTATGCCTAGTTCGTGCCAGCTCCAGTCAGGTATTAATTGTGTCACCAAGCAGAAATAACAGCGTTCTACCTGAGTACAAGGCCACAAATTTACATTTATTGTGTGTTCTCCACATATCCTACAATTAAACAGGAAACACGCACGGGACAGTTTAATGTTTACACATAGCAAGACTATATTTATAAACAATATATAATGACAACAACCGGTAAGTTACTAAACACAAGTTACTATATGGGCGTGCGATGCAGCGCACTTCAAAAGGACCACAAATGCGTGCGAAAGCTTCCACACTAGTTTCAACGGTGCCTACCCTTCCAACCATCCAAATATATTGTCTTTTTTTCAACTATGATCCAAACACAAACTGCATATATATATATATATATATATATATATATATATATATATATATATATATCAGAATGAACAGTGCTCGACAGGGCCAAGTCGCCACTAGTGACAAGAAAACGAAAAAGTGTTGTTTATTGAAAAAATTAGGAGCAAGTGAAAACGAAAGAAATCAGTGAGTTAACATTTGTGAAGTGCATCAGATTTAAGTATCGGCGTAAGCGTTTTTATAAGTAAGTGATATAAACACTTGATTGAAATTTAAATAATTAGAACAATTATGTAATCATTATTTTACCTAACTTTTACCTTTATTTTCCAAAATGTTCCCACATTATTCTATTATATTTATTATTCTCTTATTGCATTTTATTTGTTAGTAATTTTAATATTAAGAGATATATTTACTATAATACATAGTTTTTGAACCATGTACTGTATGTATATTATTTAGTCTATAAATTTTAAAGTTGATCTTGTAAGCATATAAACCTATATAGGTACATAGATCTACAGTAATGGATTTGAGCTCTAAGTTATAGTTTCCATTATTGTCAGGTTAGGTTAGGTTAGAGACCTATATTTTAATATATTATTTAAATATATTAAAATATATTAAATATATTAAATATAAATATATTTAATATATATATTTTATATATATTTTAATTACCTAAGGCCGAAATATATTTTAATAAAACAATAATACCAAGTAAATTCTGTATGGATTTTAGTAGAGAGAGATGCAAAAGTAAGGCATAGTTCACTTCGCATCACAGACGAATTCATTTTTCTTTTGTAGGTTTTTTGGATCATGGATTAATTTGACTTCGGGACTATGGAAGAGGATAAACCCACTCCAAGTCTACTGGGTGTCAAATAAAATAATAAAGAGTACTGCATGTGTTTATTAATAGTTCATATAATACGAAGTTAAATTAAATCTCTTAAGTTACAATTGTTGTCTGTGGTTTAATATAAATGCAGAATTAGAACAGCATAGCAACATTTACCATAAGTGTAACATAATTTTCAGGTTAAAAAATATGAATTTAATGTATGCCTAAAATAAGTGTACTTTAGTACAATAAAGTACATACAATACATACAATACTTAGTACAATAAAGTAGTGACAATTACATGAATTAATCAAGATAACACTCGCACACCGCATTACATATAGGGTAACTTGCTAAATACAGTTAGTTATAATGACGTTTTACTGAAATACTGAATACTTAATTTGCGCTTCAGTAATTGCAAGGGTTGAATAGCTGGTTTGAATTAGATGTGGTCCGATGGTCAGCTTTAAGGCACTGGCTCAATTTGGGTGTTTTTGGAATGCGGAGAAGGTAGAATGGCTCGATTTAGAAGCCCAACGAATGAGTTCTCTTTGTGAAGCAGTTTTTTTTTTGTTAACCCAACTCCTCTCACATTTATCGATCAATTTTAAAAGTTGAGATGCCAAAAAAATTGCCAGTATGTGTGGTTATGCAATTAGGTTTTCATTGTTCAATATTTTTAACCTTAATAGCACGGGAAGCTCTCAAATTACGAAAAGAGCCGAAAAGGCCATAAGAATAACAAGAAGAGAGATTTAAATTAATCGGAAGCTGTTCGAATGTAAATAATGATCTTTATGATATTTCAGAAACTGGTGAATAGTAAGTAATGATCTTTATGATATTTCAGAAACTGGTGAATAGTAAATAATGATCTTTATGATATTTCAGAAACTGGTGAATAGTAAATAATGATCTTTATGATATTTCAGAAACTGGTGAATAGTAAGTAATGATCTTTATGATATTTCAGAAACTGGTGAATAGTAAATAATGATCTTTATGATATTTCAGAAACTGGTGAATAGTAAATAATGATCTTTATGATATTTCAGAAACTGGTGGAATGTAAATAATGATCTTTATGATATTTATGAAACTGGTAATGTAAATAATGATCTTTATGATATTTATGAAACTGGGGGAATGTAAATAATGGTGTTTATGTTATTCAGGAAGTTATAGAGCTTTCTTTATGTTAGAAAGAGTAAGTTTGTATTCAGTGGAGCCCGACAAAGTTTTAAGTAATGTTTTGTAGGGCTCCGCTCCACTGGCTTTTAAGGTTTCAATGGTTATCTATTGGAGTTCGTTTATTTAATTATTAATCAGCTGTTAAAAACACATTATATAAACACTTTTTAAATGTGAAAAGTAATACACTGGTTGTCTATATTAACAAATCGGTAGCATCATAAATGCAATGAAAGATCTATTGTAAATAAAGTTACATACTATGTTTTTACTTGATATAGTGTACCTACTAATAATTATTTGTAGGCCTCAACTGAGGCCGAAGGCTGAGTGACGGATTTTATAGTGCACAGTGGTGTCCCCTAGTGTTACTATAAACGATGCTGTCCATAACCAGCTGTGAATATTACTTGTTGTGAAGAGTGTTCTATGAGAGATTGTTGCTAAACAAGCCATTGTTACAAGTACAATAGAGGTTCTGTGTATTTTCCGGGCGCCTAATAGGATTTGCAACGCTTCAACATATATCCACATTCTTTCAATTTTTCTAAACCTAGTTATATTTTTATTTATTCAATTTGAGGTTACGCTATGTACACGTGTCATTCTGACCCCTCATTTGTCCTGTTCCCAGTTCAAAAAGAATTAATCAATTCAATATACCTTACAGAATTTTTTCATTGGGGAACAAAGATATTGTACTATTCTCATTAACAAACAATATTATTATTAATTGTTAAAATTTAATAATAATAATAATAGTTACTGTACTACTAATTAAAAAGTTAATAAACAAAGGCTAGGTAAATAATTAAAAAAGATATTCCATAAATTCATTTACCATCCCACGAAACGTCTTGACTAGTGATCACACACAGAGTGTGTATTGATGGTTCTCACCTCATAGACTAAGTCTTGACTGGTCATCTCAAACTGAGTGTGTATTGATGGCCCTCCCCTCTCAGACTAAGTCTTGATTAGTCCTCATACTCAGAGTGTGTATTGATGGTTCTCACCTCATAGACTAAGTCTTGACTGGTCCTCACACACAGAGTGTGTATTGATGAACCTCCCCTCACAGACTAAGTCTTGATTAGTCCTCATACTCAGAGTGTACATTGATGGTCCTCCCCTCATAGAC
Organism: Stictocephala bisonia; assembly: GCA_035578905.1. Lineage (NCBI taxonomy): Eukaryota > Metazoa > Arthropoda > Insecta > Hemiptera > Membracidae > Stictocephala > Stictocephala bisonia. The sequence goes on from JAQJVL010002306.1 coordinate 79,822, forward strand.
TAAGTCTTGACTGGTCCTCACACACAGAGTTTGTATTAATGGACGTCCCCTCATAGACTAAGTCTTGACTGGTCCTCACACACAGAGTTTGTAATAATGAGCCTCCTCTCACAGATTAAGTATTGATTAGTCCTCATACTCAGAGTGTGTATTGATGGTCCTCCCCTCATAGACTAAGTCTTGACTGGTCCTCACACACAGAGTGTGTATTAATGAGCCTCCTCTCACAGATTAAGTATTAACTTGTCCTCACACATAGAGTGTGTATTGATGAACCTCCCCTCACAGACTAAGTCTTGATTAGTCCTCATACTCAGAGTGTGTATTGATGGTCCTCCCCTCATAGACTAAGTCTTGACTGGTCCTCACACACAGAGTGTGTATTGATGAACCTCCCCTCACAGACTAAGTCTTGATTAGTCCTCATACTCAGAGTGTGTATTGATGGTCCTCCCCTCATAGACTAAGTCTTGACTGGTCCTCACACACAGAGTGTGTATTAATGAGCCTCCCCTCTTAGACTAAGTCTTGATTAGTCCTCATACTCAGAGTGTGTATTGATGGTCCTCCCCTCATAGACTAAGTCTTGACTGGTCCTCACACACAGAGTTTGTATTAATGAACCTCCCCTCATAGACTAAGTCTTGACTGGTCCTCACACATAGAGTGTGTATTGATGGTCCTCCCCTCATAGACTAAGTCTTTTTACTAAGATTTTACTAAAGTATTTTAAGTTGTAATTCACACATTTCCTGAAAATTTAATCAAAATCGTTAGAGTGGTTTTTAAGGAAATTCCATTTTGTATGTTTTTTACCCATAAAAAATAGAAAAACTAAAATTTCAAAAAAGTGAAAAAGTGGTCTACAGGTATTTGCTAAATACACATACATACCAAATTTGATAAAAATTGATCCATCCATTTGGTTGGATCAATATACACACATACAGACAAATACAAAACAAATGTTTTCTAAAAATAACCTTTTTGGGTTCAGTGGACCTTAAAATGCATTTTTTAGACCAACTTGTAAAAAAATTATTTTGGATGATCTCAATACTTTATCTATACTAACGCATATGGGAGAAAGTAAAATTTACGAGATAGAATAAATAAAACATCAATGAGGTAAACAAATATTTAATTAATATCCAATACATTAAACTTTATTGGTGAGTTTTCAATTAACATTAACGATACCAACAGAAACACAACATGAAACAAATGTTAGCAACTGTAGTAAAGTGAATATTTCAACGTTAACATCCAGCGACCTAATTGGACCGAGATTGTAAACATGTAAAAGCTTTTCAACAAAATGTGTCGTCCACAAATTGCGGTTTACGTCATATTTCACTGGCGTTTCCATGACGCTATCGGTTATGTTAATCACATTGAGGAAATAGTTTGTTCATTTATACATATAAAATACATCTATCTCTATGTAACTTTCCATAGAGTTTAGATTTAATCATTTACTTAATCCAATGATTACAATGGTTTTGTAGGTTATTTATACGAATACAGATTATGTGTTATAACTTATTGTTTTCATACTATATTAGTAAAAGTGTGTAAACGTTTTTACACAACACTGCATTTATATACAAGAGTGTTTTTATGTATTAATTCCTAAAATTGTAAACGGGAACAGAACATTTCAAGCATTTAATGGCCTACATACAATTTACAAATGAAGTTAAATGTTAGTACTGAAAATAATGCTGTGACCAGTTGACTTACGTGCATATTATATGCTAATAATATACATTAACTTGATTACTGTAATCAGATGATTGTTTATTTTGTTTCATATTAATCAAATAATAAGAAAAATATAGTTCATACTAGATTCTGAAGATGGTTAGAAGATTTGTAAAAGAGATTACGTCATCAGCTGAGTTGAAAATATTTAATGTCATTGTTTAAGTTGTAGGGGGATGGAGGGAGGTAAGGGGAGAGTTCAGGTAAGAGAAGGATGCATCAAAGGTCGTGCACTAAATAGCTTGCCTCTTCACAAATTATTGTCTTTGTTACAATGAGAATCCTTCAATGCCAATTATTCAGAGTTTAGTCTTATTAAAGACATTCTGAAGAACTGTCAGTAACAACTGGAGTCCCTCAGGGCTCGATCGTAGGACATTCTGAAGAACTGTCAGTAACAACTGGAGTCCTTCAGGGCTCGATCTTAGGACATTCTGAAGAACTGTCAGTAACAACTGGAGTCCCTCAGAGCTCGATCTTAGGACATTCTGAAGAACTGTCAGTAACAACTGGAGTCCCTCAGAGCTCGATCTTAGGACATTCTGAAGAACTGTCAGTAACAACTGGAGTCCCTCAGGGCTCGATCTTAGGACATTCTGAAGAACTGTCAGTAACAACTGGAGTCCCTCAGGGCTCGATCTTAGGACATTCTGAAGAACTGTCAGTAACAACTGGAGTCCCTCAGGGCTCGATCTTAGGACATTCTGAAGAACTGTCAGTAACAACTGGAGTCCCTCAGGGCTCGATCTTAGGACATTCTGAAGAACTGTCAGTAACAACTGGAGTCCCTCAGGGCTCGATCTTAGGACCTGTCCTATTTCTTCATGATGTCAATAACAGTGTAAACAAGAGAGATCTCTGTCTTTTTGCCGACGATACGTCCCTCATTGTAACAGGTGACCATAAAAAGGAGTTTGAAATTGAATCATTTATAGAAGCAAACTCCTTGTTGCAGTGGTTAAGTCATAATGGAATAATTGTAAATGCAGACAAGACAAACGTAATAAACTTTCAAATAAGGACAATCCTGCCATGGGTGCCTCTTTGCAACTTGGGGAAACAACTGTATCAAACACAGATGTTGTAAAGTTTTTAGGTATCCATATAAATTCTCAACTAAATTTCAAAAATCATATAAGTAATATCAGTGGCAAATTGAGTTCATGTCCTTACGGTATAAGAAAGTTAGCATTTTTTTGCAACAAGGATGTGTTACTCACTGCCTATTATGGTTGTTTCTATCCTCGTCTTGCATATGCTGTCCTAATTTGTGTTGAGAATGTCTTAATACTAAGTATTTATTCTGCCTCAAAAAAGAGGTTATCCGCTCAATTTTGGGTCTTGGAAAGCTGGAATCTCATGTGGTTACTTTCCTTAACAACAACATTTTAACATTTCCTTCCATCTTCATTTTGGAGTCCTTGATGTTTTACATTAAAAACAAATGTTGTTTTGAGTGTACAAGATCGGCTGCCTAGAGGTTTCATTGTTACGCAGGTCTCCCTATTCCTAAACATAATACATCATTTTTCCAGAAACACATTCACTACTCCTGTTTCAAGTTGTTTAATGCCTTACCTAATCACCTCAAAGAAGTAAAGTCCGAAAGTAAATTTAGGAGGTCTGTAAAAGCATACTTGTCAAGTAAAGCCTACTACAGTGTTCATAGATACTTACATGATAAGCAGTAATGTAAATAGTTTAATTGGTTAGTTTTCTAAAACTAGTATATAGTTTTTAAACTACAAGTTGTAATTATAATTTTATTGTATTGACCCATGCCAATGTTTACTTTAAGTCTAAAGGCAATAAAGGAATTTTTGATTTGATTAATCAAATTGTTTTTGTTTTTGTTTATGAGTCATACTAAATCGATCTTTCATAAGAGATTCGCGAATCAAATTTATTAAGTAAATGTGGTATAGTGTTATTGACTAGTTTGTATTGATTAAATTATTTGATTTAAGTAGAACAAACTGGAAATGTGTATAATTTTACATTTAGAGTGTTGATTAAATTCGTGGTAACTTATGCACTTACTAGCTACTTCTGAAATTACAATTTCTTGTTGAAAAAGTGGTGAAATATGATTTTACATCCCTTGAGAACCAGTTTATTATCTGATTAAGAAAAAACAAACTTTTTTTAAAAATCGTAATTTCCCAACATTTGTTTTTCAATTTACATATTCTTTTACGTATAACCCGAATATAAAATTGATTTTTCAATACAATTATTTTTCAATTGGTAATGTTCAGGGGGGTTTTAAATCTCCCCCTTTCTTATGCCTAGTTCATGCCAGCTCCAGTCAGGTATTAATTGTGTCACCAAGCAGAAATAACAGCGTTCTACCTGAGTACAAGGCCACAAATTTACATTTATTGTGTGTTCTCCACATATCCTACAATTAAACAGGAAACACGCACGGGACAGTTTAATGTTTACACATGGCAAGACTATATTTATAAACAATAAATACTGACAACAACCGGTAAGTTACTAAATACAAGTTACTATCTGGGCGTGCGATGCAGCGCACTTGAAAAGGACCACAAATGCGTGCGAAAGCTTCCACGCTCGTTTCAACGGTGCCTGCCCTTCCAACCATCCAAATATATTGTCTTTTTTTCAACTATAATCCAAACACAAACTGCATATATATATATATATATGTATATATCAGAATGAACAGCGCTCGACAGGGCCAAGTCGCCACTAGTGACAAGAAAACGAAAAAGTGTTGTTTATTGAAAAAATTAGGAGCAAGTGAAAACGAAAGAAATCAGTGAGTTAATATTTGTGAAGTGCATCAGATTTAAGTATCGGCGTAAGCGTTTTTATAAGTAAGTGATATAAATACTTGATTGAAACTTAAATAATTAGAACAATTATGTAATCATTATTTTACCTAACTTTTACCTTTATTTTCCAAAATGTTCCCACATTATTCTATTATTCTCTTATTGCATTTTATTTGTTAGTAATTTTAATATTAAGAGATATATTTATTATAATACATAGTTTTTGAACCATGTACTACTGTATGTATATTATTTAGTCTATAAATTTTAAAGTTGATCTTGTAAGCATATAAATCTATATAGGTACATAGATTTACATAATGGATTTGAGCTCTAAGTTACAGTTTCCATTATTGTCAGGTTAGGTTAGGTTAGAGACTTAAGGCCGAAATATATTTTAATAAAACAATAATACCAAGTAAATTCTGTATGGATTTTAGTAGAGAGAGATGCAAAAGTAAGGCATAGTTCACTTCGCATCACAGACGAATTCATTTTTCTTTTGTAGGTTTTTTGGATCATGGATTAATTTGACTTCGGGATTATGGAAGAGGATAAATCCACTCCAAGTCCACTGGGTGTCAAATAAAATAATAAAGAGTACTGCATGTGTTTATTAATAGTTCATATAATATGAAGTTAAATTAAATCTCTTAAGTTACAATTGTTGTCTGTGGTTTAATATAAATGCAGAATTAGAACAGCATAGCAACATTTACCATAAGTGTAACATAATTTTCAGGTTAAAAAATATGAATTAATGTATGGCTGAAATAAGTGTACTTTAGTACAATAAAGTACATACAATACATACAATACGTAGTACAATAAAGTAGTGACAATTACATGAATTAATCAATATAACACTTGCACACCGCATTACATATAGGGTAACTTGCTAAATACAGTTAGTTATAATGACGTTTTACTGAAATAGTGGAATACTTAATTTGCGCTTCAGTAATTGCAAGGGTTGAATAGCTGGCTTAAATTAAATGTGGTCCGATGGTCAGCTTTAAGGCACTGGCTCAATTTGGGTGTTTTTGGAATGCGGAGAAGGTAGAATGGCTCGATTTAGAAGCCCAACGAATGAGTTCTCTTTGTGAAGCAGTTTTTTTTGTTAACCCAACTCCTCTCACATTTATCGATCAGTTTTAAAAGTTGAGATGCCAAAAAAATTGCCAGTGTGTAATTGTATGTGTGGTTATGCAATTAGGTTTTCATTGTTCAATATTTTTAACCTTAATAGCACGGGAAGCTCTCAAATTACGAAAAGAGCCGAAAAGGCCATAAGAATAACAAGAAGAGAGATTTAAATTAATCGGAAGCTGTTCGAATGTAAATAATGATCTTTATGATATTTCAGAAACTGGTGAATAGTAAGTAATGATCTTTATGATATTTTAGAAACTGGTGAATTGTAAATAATGTTCTTTATGATATTTCAGAAACTGGTGGAATGTAAATAATGATCTTTATGATATTTATGAAACTGGTAATGTAAATAATGATCTTTATGATATTTATGAAACTGGTAATGTAAATAATGGTGTTTATGTTGTTCAGGAAGTTATAGAGCTTGCTTTATGTTAGAAAGAGTAAGTTTGTATTCAGTGGAGCCCTACAAAGTTTTAAGCAATGTTTTGTAGGGCTCCACTCCACTGGATTTTAAGGTTTCAATGGTAATATATTGGAGTTCGTTTATTTAATTATTAATCAGCTGTTAAAACACATTATATAAACACTTTTGAAATGTGAAAAGTAATACACTGGTTGTCTATATGAACAAATTGGTAGCATCATAAATGCAATGAATGAGCTACTGTAAATAAAGTTACATACTATGTTTTTACTTGATATAGTGTACCTACTAATAATTATTTGTAGGCCTCAAATGAGGCCGAAGGCTGAGTGACGGATTTGACAGTGCACAGGGCTGTCCCCTAGTATTACTATAAACGATGCTGTCCATAACCAGCTGTGAACATTACTTGTTGTGAAGAGTGTTCTATGAGAGATTGCTGCTAAACAAGGCATTGTTACAAGTACAATAGAGGTTCTGTGTATTTTCCGGGAGCCTAATAGGATTTGCAACGCTTCAACACATACCCACATTCTTTCAATTTTCCTAAACCTAGTTATATTCTTTATTTATTCAATTTGAAGTTACGCTATGTACACGTGTCATTCTGAACCCTCATTTGTCCTGTTCCGTTCAAAAAGAATTAATCAATTCAATATACCTTACAGAATGTCTTCATTGGGGAACAAAGTTATTGTGCTATTCTTATAAACAAACAATATTATTATTAATTGTTAACATTTAATAATAATAATGGTTACTGTACTTCTAATTAACAAGTTAATAAACAAAGGCTAGGTAAATAATTTAAGAAGATATTCTATAAATTCATTTACCATCCCACGAACCGTCTTGACGGGTGCTCACACACAGAGTGTATATTGATGGGCTTCCTCTCACAGACTAAGTCTTAATTAGTCCTCATACACAGAGTGTGTATTGATGGGCCTCTCCTCATAGACTAAGTCCTGACTGGCCCTCTCAAATAGAATGTATATTGATGGGCTTCCTCTCACAGACTAAGTCTTAATTAGTCCTCATACACAGAGTGTGTATTGATGGGCCTCTCCTCATAGACTAAGTCCTGACTGGCCCTCTCAAATAGAATGTATATTGATGGGCTTCCTCTCACAGACTAAGTCTTAATTAGTCCTCATACACAGAATGTGTATTGATGGGCCTCTCCTCATAGACTACTAGTCCGATTCAAAATTATGGACCCCCAAGTTTAAACTGTCATGGAATGAAAACAAAAAAAGCTATCACTATGAGAGTTACATTGAAATTTTCGAAATTTAATTCTGCGTTTAGACATGTAAGAAATATTTTTTTGATTACAACTTCCTATTTATTTTTTAGTTTCAATAAAAAAAGTACCGGTTTTTGTGTGCTTTTCAACCAAGCCACAACTTTAAAAAATCATAAGTCAAAAACTTGCACTCCAATCGAAACCAAATTTTAACACAAGCTAGCCACAAGGGTTCTTTAATTTTTCATATAACGGTATAATTTTATGTTTTTATGAAAAAAAGTTGTTATCAAATTACCAAGATAACTTTTTCTCTCGACTGAGAAGATGGAAAAAAAAGATTTTTCTTGCGTTATGGAGACTTGATAGTAATTAACTTAAATATATTATTTAGTAAACTACAATGAAACAGGTTTAATTCATACTACAATTTATTTGGAGAGGAATTTCTATTTCCCACGAGCGGCTCCTTCTCGGCAGAACTCGCTTACCGCTCGACAACCTATCAATTAATCGATAGGTCGTCCTATCAAGGCCATATTTCCAAACACCGGTAAAGAGACTGGAAATTTTAAAACAACAACTCCGACCTGACGTCCAACTTGTTTGGTTACCTGTTGCGCACTGTGAGTTGAACCCAATCGAATTAATTTGGGCATATGTCAAGAACAAGGTTGCGACTGTTAATATGTCGAACGCCATGGAGAAAGGAAGAAGTATGGATGTGATGAATACTCTTTGTCAGGAAGCTTTACGTTCTGTGACCCCTGAACTGTGGAAAAAGTGTATATCACACGCCGAAAACATTGAAAAACAATATTGGAAAAAATTCAACTTAAGCGACGATATTCCTACAGCCGACCCACTTGTAATAAATATAGGAGAGACATCTGACTCTTCAGAATATGACGAATCAGCCGATGAGGAGACATTTTAACTAATGGCATTAATCAAGAAACAGTATATTATTTAACTACTTTACAATTATTAAAGACAAGACGATTCAGCAGATGAAACATAATATATATAATAGTACCATTTTGTAAATATTAAAGATAAGACGAGTCAACAGATGAAACAAAAGAAGCATGATAAACTGTAAAATTAAAACAATTTATTTTGTAAATATTTGTAAATACTATACCATTTTTAAACCTGCCGTTGGAGGTCCAAAGCCCTCATGAGAAAAAAGTGATGGGAAATGGTAAGGTTATCAGCGGGCGGCCGCATCATCGTGGCTGACGCGCACCGGTGTGGTGGTTGTCGAGCGGTAAGCGAGTTCTGCCGAGAAGGAGCCGCTCGCGGGAAATCGAAATTCCTCTCCAAATAAATTGTAGTATGAATTAAACCTGTTTCATTGTAGTTTACTAAATAATATATTCAAGTTAATTACTATCAAGTCTCCATAACGCAAGAAAAATCTTTTTTTTCCATCTTCTCAGTCGAGAGAAAAAGTTATCTTGGTAATTTGATAACAACTTTTTTTCATAAAAACATAAAATTATACCGTTATATGAAAAATTAAAGAACCCTTGTGGCTAGCTTGTGTTAAAATTTGGTTTCGATTGGAGTGCAAGTTTTTGACGTATGATTTTTTAAAGTTGTGGCTTGGTTGAAAAGCACACAAAAACCGGTACTTTTTTATTGAAACTAAAAAATAAATAGGAAGTTGTAATCCAAAAAAAATATTTCTTACATGTCTAAACGCAGAATTAAATTTCAAAAATTTCAATGTACCTCTCATAGTGATATCTTTTTTTGTTTTCATTCCAAACTCGGGGGTCCATAATTTTGAACCGGACAGTAAGTCTTGACTGGCCCTCTCAAATAGAATGTATATTGATGGGCTTCCTCTCACAGACTAAGTCTTAATTAGTCCTCATACACAGAATGTGTATTGATGGGTCTCTCCTCATAGACTAAGTCTTGACTGGCCCTCTCAAATAGAATGTATATTGATGGGCTTCCTCTCACAGACTAAGTCTTAATTAGTCCTCATACACAGAATGTGTATTGATGGGTCTCTCCTCATAGACTAAGTCTTGACTGGCCCTCTCAAATAGAATGTATATTGATGGGCTTCCTCTCACAGACTAAGTCTTAGTTAGTCCTCATACACAGAATGTGTATTGATGGGCCTCTCCTCATAGACTAAGTCTTGACTGGTCCTCTCAAATAGAGTGTATATTGATGGGCTTCCTCTCACAGACTAAGTCTTAATTAGTCCTCATACACAGAGTTGTATTGATGGGCCTCTCCTCATAGACTAAGTCTTGACTGGTCCTCTCAAACAGAGTGTGTATTGATGGGCCTCCTCTCACAGACTAAGTGTTGATTAGTCCTCATACACAGAGTGTGTATTGATGGTCCTCACCTCACAGACTAAGTCTTGACTGGTCCTCTCAAACAGAGTGTGTATTGATGGTCCTCACCTCACAGACTAAGTCTTGACTGGTCCTCACACACAGAGTGTGTATTGATGGTCCTCACCTCACAGACTAAGTCTTGACTGGTCCTCACACACAGAGTTTGTATTGATGAACCTCCCCTCACAGACTAAGTCTTGACTGGTCCTCTCAAACAGAGTGTGTATTGATGGTCCTCACCTCACAGACTAAGTCTTGACTGGTCCTCACACACAGAGTTTGTATTGATGAACCTCCCCTCACAGACTAAGTCTTGACTGGTCCTCACACACAGAGTTTGTATTGATGAACCTCCCCTCACAGACTAAGTCTTGACTGGTCCTTTCAAACAGAGTGTGTATTGATGGACGTCCCCTCACAGACTAAGTCTTGACTGGTCCTCACACACAGAGTGTGTATTGATGGACGTCCCCTCACAGACTAAGTCTTGACTGGTCCTCACACACAGAGTTTGTATTGATGAACCTCCCCTCACAGACTAAGTCTTGACTGGTCCTCTCAAACAGAGTGTGTATTGATGGTCCTCACCTCACAGACTAAGTCTTGACTGGTCCTCACACACAGAGTTTGTATTGATGAACCTCCCCTCACAGACTAAGTCTTGACTGGTCTTCACACAATGATTATATCTTAAAGGACCCTCACCACAGAATGTCTTGAAGTACGTATTTATTTAAGAAAAGTTAATGCTACATAGAAATACGCTACAGAGATGTTAATTAAATTGAAATGTTATTATTTGTACTCGCTAATATCAAAATATTATATTTTCACTGCTTTTATTATTTGAGCAGCTTTATATTTTCACAGTAATGTCGTTTACATTGTTAACACACCCTTGAGCGTTTGCATTTTGCAATCATTTAAATCAACTTCTAATTTATGTTCATACAACATCTAACAAAAACAGTTATTAATTCATGCAAACCAATGAGGATTTTTAAGACAATATATTTAACACCATGCACTAGCAAAAGAATGTCTAATATCAAAAACATATATTTAGAACGTGACATTGTAGTTTCTTAGCACATTTATAACATAATTAAATACTTCTTCGGAATAGTATTTAATTACACCATTTGAGACTAAATCCTTTGTTATTTAACATTAATAGGTCACATTGAACTAACTAATAACTTTCGACAAGTTGGTTTAATACTTCTTAATACAATATAACCAAAATATGGAAACTTTAACAGCTTATACAAATGTCAAAAACAAAAACATGACATATTTTGGCAATGATCCAATCATTATTAATTTTCGTTTTCAATTATAATTTGTTATGTACACGTTTATATTTATTTTCAGGTGGTAGTGACATTATAGTTATTTTTCAATATTAAAGGATATATTTTAATGTTATATGTTTATTTTTAACGACAACGCCGGGAATAGTTTGAACAACAATCTAAATTTCCCTTGCTAGCAATAATTTGCGTATAAAACAGTGAATTGTCCAATATTTGCCTGAAACACCTGACTCTAAATACTAAATATGATAAATAACATATAACTAATATCAAATAACGTCTATAGTAAAATATATTTGTATAATAAAACATGTAAAATACCAATTAATTAGTATTTCCTTTTTTTCTGAGGATGATAGACGCAATAATTAAACTTTTTTACTCATTGGATATTAAATATTTTTATAAAGTTGCATTTATCTGGTATTTCTACCAACATGTTTTATTCAATAGTCCAAATTAATCTCTCGACTTGACTTCAGAGTGTTCATGCAGCAATAATTGCACTGGAAAATGCTAAAACCAATGACTTGACGATACTAGCCAGCCGTTGCAATAACGACGCCTTTAAGCTTTTTATGGTTATCACTTTTCAAATCTTTAAACGCACCTGTCTGATAACCTGCTTGTTTGGATGTTTCAATTTGTGAGCAAGGAAACATATTATGGCCAAGGATTTTCATATTGATAATACTGTCCTGTATATTTATTATTATTATTGTTTATGTATTGTTATAGATTGACAGATATAGTGAGATTGGCAACATCGTACCATAAAGCTTCACACAAGCGCCACTAAACGCGCTCATGTAGAGTCAGGAGAATCATTACATCTAGTATAGTTATGAAATATACAGTAACACATGTTTAAATAGCTATACGATTTTATACTGTAGAGACTTCTTATAAGTTATTTAGGATAAAAAAGCACTATTACAAAATCAACAATTTAAAAGCTAAAAATAGGTTATTTCTCACTTTATTTAAGACATCGATCGTTAATACTGTATATGGGAAAATATGCATTGATTCAAAAGAGTGGATGATATAGTAAGCTAATATAGTCAACAATGCAAACTAAGGCCGACAATTCCTAAGAAAGTGTCGTTAATTAATAGCCCAATGACAAATTAACGGTCGGTCGTATCAGCTGATTAGGTTATGCCCTTTGAAAACTTGTTATGCCTCTGATTAGGATCGAACTAAGAACCTCTAGTTTATCAAGCTGGGATGTAACCAACCAATATAATATAACTAGACAGCCACCTCACAGTTCTTATATATTGTCATCTTATAAGACGATTCCACTTCATACAACTCTCGTGACTTTTTCATTCGCCCAATTATAGTTTATTTATTGAATGACCCGTCTTGACTTCAGAGCGCTCTTACAGCAAATGCTGGAACTACGATAAGTTGGGGGAGTCTACAACTAATGGTGTGACGATGTTAGCCACCCGCAACCATAGCAACCGACGCCTTTATGTCTTTCATTGTATCCAACTTTCATTTTTTTAAATAGGCTACACCTGTTTTGTAACATACTTGTTTGTCATGGTGAAGTTTTACTTCAGTCATGATGTAAAACTTCATGATGAATAAGTCACGATATTATGATCGTGAACTTTTTATTGTGTTTATTGTCTTTTACATATTTGTTTATAGATTGTTCTTGTCTCATTGTTGTTATATTGTTCTATTGTATATTTGTTTAAACCAATTAAAATATCTTCTCAGTAAGGATTTATACTGCAAAACGTATAGTTGAGGTATAAATTATTATTGTGCGTATGTGAAACGTAGTGCTCTCGGCAACTCCGTGTGTCAGAGCTACACTGAAATGCCACTAGGCGTGCCCATGTCAAGTCGGGACATTCATTAAATTAAGTATAGTAAGGCTTCTGTGACAAACCCATTATATAAACATGGGCTGACCTGTGTTACAGTATACACTGTTTACACGCCTTCCAAACCTAAGTTATTGTGTTGAATTTTACTTGTAAACAGTGCAAAAAGCAGAATGATGAGTTTAATAAAACTTTCTATTAAAGTAGCCTTACTTAACTTTTTTATAAACAGTTTATAAAATATCTTAGACAACATAATTTGATTAAAGAATTATACTGTTTGTTATTTAAAATATAACTTTAAAAAAAATTTGGTATTAATAAAACTATTAATACCAAGATTTTTAAATCTAATGCTGTACATGATACGATAATCAGTTAACAATTCCTAACCCAGAGGGTCCTGGTTCTAGCTGTTTAATTTAATATTTAACTGTGGGTGGATTTTAAGTTTAAGAAATGATAACTAAAGAATAAGCCCCCCTCAAAAACAACCCTTAACTATTGTGAGTTTACACTTTTATTTTCCCAAATCAAAATTTATTTGATGTCTATAAAAGTTCTTACGGCTTTACTTATGTGAGTATTATACTGATAAGAATAAAACCAAATCATTGAAAATTATTAGTTAAATGAAAAAGAATTTAGTCATATCCAGATTATTTATCAGATTTAAGATGCCGACATAGTCTTTGTGTTTTATTTAGGGAAAATATGAATTATTACTTGAGTATAGGATGAGTATGGATGACCTGTGTAGTCTTGTTACTAACTAAGTTAGTCTTAGCTCAGAAAGGACCATTAATTAATAGCCCAGTAGCCAGGGCAACTAAGGGATCTACAGTTTTACTTGGAATCCAAACCACGTAGTATTGGTGTGATTTTACTCAGTTTTCTTTCCCACACAACATACGTATCCTGACAACCACCGAAAACGACACCCCGGATTTCCTTAGTAGTGTCATGTCGATGGTAACCATCAAGCAGACGCCAAGTTGGTATTAAAACAACCTAGTACAAAAACTATCGCTTACAGTCTCTACAAATTTTTGTCCCAAGTAACTGGATTACAGCACTGCACCACTAGTACCGAAATTAGTGATATTTAATTTTATTTCCAATAAGTATCTAATCAGCTAATACTATTAAATGTGCTAAGGATTGTACATTTTTATAATTAGTTTATCTTGTTGATCATTTACATATTTTTTTACTGTATGATATAATTAATAAATAAACTGTCTTAAAATGTTTTTAACAAACAAATAATTGGTGTTTACGTATAACAATCCATTCCTGTTGTAATAATGATATTCTCTAGAGATAATAAATAATTTATTATAATGAATAAGAAATTATGATTAAAAAATCAGCTATCTTTTAAAAACCATGAAGTTATCTTTTAAAAATCAACAATACCACTGTCTCAACACTTACTTCCCAATGTACATTTTGTAGAACATAATAGTGTATTTTTAACCTCAAGTGATCGTTTCTTGTTTTTACGTCTAACGAATGCAAAAAATAACAAGAGCTGTTGTTTTAGTGGGAAAATGTTTAATTTTGGTTTAGCAAGAACTAACCATTGTTTTTGTTTGTCATTTTATGAACATAAAATAGAGGTTGCATAGATGCTTTACATATGTTGTCACAAACTAACATAACGTTTAAGGGAACTATCATGTACATACGTGATAATGTATATAAAATACTGTAATTCGTATGTGCCATTTAACGTCCATTTGTATTGTAATTATCATCAACACAATATATGCTAGCCAAGACAAATTTATATTTTTCATGAATAACCATACATTTTATTTATTAACTAACACAATACACGTAAAACCCAAGTACATGGTAGCATCAAACATTACATTCCTTATGATATACAACTGTCTAATCATTGAAGAGACAATATTTCAAACAAAAAAACAAACTATTGATACTTTGACAAATAACGTGAATTAAATACATGTGAGACACAAGGATAAAAATAATATAAGCAGTTTGAATTGGAACATACAATAATACAACAATATAATAATATTTTTATGAATATAAATAATAATAGAAAAATAAAAAAACAATATAAATAGCTTAGTTACAAGACAAATAACAATTGTTGAACAAGAATGGCGTAATACAAACTTTTTACTAACAACAATTGATAAAAGCTCAGAATTTTATTTTAAAAATTATTATTTAAACACAGCTATAATTCTAATTCCTTTGGCAAAATGTCGTATTATTTGGCCCATGTATTTTAAGGTTAATTTGAAAAGTATTGGTAAGGGGCTTTTGAACTAAAATGTGTTGATGATAAACCGCTTCCCTCTGTCTGTGACCCCTTCGATGAGGACGTATATCGGCCATGAATACGTCAAGTACTCCTAATTACCACCAGACCCCACAGTTGATGTAATGCAGACCAATTATTGGCTATTCATGGCCAAGTGTTGTACTCGACCTTGAACAGGAGTTGTATATGTTACACACACTGTATATACATACTATATACAGGGTGCTAGAGTAAGGTTGGGCTGGCTCTGCATTTACAGATACTATGTGTAATTATAAGCTAAAAAATGAAGGATTAATATTTTTTCAATATCCGCTTTGTTTAGCGGCTAGACGCCTTTTTGTTTTTTCATTAAACAATTTATATATTTGTAGTTATCTTCACAATTGTTACAAAACTCCGTAAAGCGGTTTATGTTAGAAGGTAGTATTTAATAAAAAAAATGGGATCTTTTCCGTTAATTCACCACCACAACTTTTTTTTGTTTCCGTTAATTTACTACCACTTGATAAATATTCTATTGCCTTAAAAACGGTTTCTTAGTCATTTTTACGTCCACGGTGGTATTCCTTATACGCTAGGAATCCGATATCGCTGGCCTTATCTTATCGCTTTCCAAGAACTTACACACGGAGAGCACATTCGGCGATAAGTCAGTTATTGAATTTAAGAGTTTGTGATCAACTTTAGTAGCCACCTAACCTAACCTGACCGGACCTAATGGAGCCGTAATTGTGATAAAAAAAGTAGTGGTAGTGAAGTAACGGAAAAAGTAGTGGTAGTGAATTATCCGAAAGAGCCGAAAAATATTTTTGAATTACCTGTATTATTTTCAAAATGGTCGCTAATTTACTTTTATTTTAACACAAATCTAAAAGACCACTGGATTTATAACAATTTTGTAAAACACAACAACATTTTCAAACAACTTCCCTTTCCAATTATATATAATTTTTTTATAGTAAATAACTATTTTATAAATTAACATAAATTCACATACTATTAAAATATTTCAAATTAGTAGTCATTTAACTAAATGTAGCTTAGTTTAGGCAAATATGGTAGTTGCCTTTCTAACTAGATATATGAAAGTTATGAACATTCAAACTTTTAAAAGTTTTTGTGTGGAGATGTAAGGAAAGGATTAAAGACACAAATATCTTCTTAGATCTGTGTTGAATATGTATGTACAAGTGATCAATACAAAAAACTTATATTATGAGTAAAGGTGTTAATAGAGATTGGGCTCTCTATTATACAATTTGATGCATTCAATCATTTTAATTATCAAAAATACATACTGTATGTACATTATCAGTGATTACAGAGCTCTCTAGCCTAATTAGACTAAGAGCTGCCTTTATACAAATATTATTAATTTCTGTACATATGAAAATTAAAATGTATGAAACAAAAGTAAATACAAATTGAACATGAATGACTTGAAGATTGCTTGATCATAATTTTTATACTTTAAGTTAAAATTTATAAACTTTTACGAAATTAAATGTTGACAACGTGCAATAGATGATTAGTTATTTTCTCCAATATATTCGGTTAGCTAGGCTTGGTGTGTGCCTTACTAGCAGTGGTTAGTAGTAGTTCTATTTATATATTAAATATTTCATGTAAAATCTATATTAATATACGAACTTATATGTTGAAACATTTCTTTCGTTATAACTGGTGTAATGTAATATTACACTAGTTATAAATATTATATTAAACACAGAAACTAAGTTTAAGACTAAAAAAAGAATGAATTAGAAGTGAGCCTGTTGTTACCAATTCGGGCACCATTATTTAAGCAAGAGTTATTTGAAAATTAAAACATATTAAGCTAATTTGTATTCCTTTGAACAAAATAAGCAAATCTTATAGAGTCACGGCTAAACATTTTTCAAGTTCGTCTACAGAAGATTTATAAATTGAGATTTCATTTGATCATTCTTAGTATTTTGAGCTTCTTTATCGAATCCACAAAAATATTCCAACGATTTTTGTGTAAATTTACTGAGCAGTTCACACGGCCATGCTTGTGATGTGGCCACCCGCCCAAACATATATTTAAAGTAGTATTGACCCTCCCACCCACTCGTACACGTAGGGTGATAATAAATTAGCGTCAGTCATATTAGTTTGAGCCAAATTTTAAAAGAAATATTTCAGAGTCTGAAGTCGTTCACGTTATCTTAAAACATGAGTTTTCATCTACGAAAAAGAACTTGAGGTAATTTGGAATACTCCACCAGTCTCAATTATCCATTGAAAACCACTGAGCTATCAAGGAAATGGCCGTGGGAAAACCACTTTAAGTAACCGTTCACTAGCTAAACTAAAATTATTCACTAATCATAATTTATACGCCAGTCGTTGGTATACAGGCGAATTAGTGTGAAGAGTGCAGACGAACGAGTGTAGTCGTTATTACTAAGGTCAGTTGTTCCTTAGAAAGAGCCATTTATCAATAGCCTAACATCCAGAGCTAAGCCACCAACAGCTTTACGTGGAATCCAAACCACATAGTATTTGTCTGATTTTCAGCTAATGTCAAGCTTGATACTCAGTTCTCTTCCCTACACACCCGGTTTTGACTATCTCCCAAAATGGACATCCTAGACTTCTCTCCTAGTGTCCACACCGATGTCAACTATTGAGTGGACGCCATGTCTGTATTAGAGGACCGAGTGCTATCGCCTACAATCTCCACAACGATTGTCCCACAGTACGCTGGGCTTCAGCACTGCGCCATTAGTGCCGACTTCACTTCACGTGGAGAACAAGTTTTTTATAAGTTTAAAAGCTCCTCCTTAAATGTTAAATCTTAAATTGATTTTTCCTTAAGTATAAAATAATGAATCAACTTGAGAAATTAAATAAAAGTACACAACACTGATATAACTCATATATCTAACGAACATATTAGTTACTCGTGTTTCATTGAGATTGGACGAGGTGATACTGGAAAGTAATTGTGTGGTGGGTTTAACAAAGTAAACAGCACATCATCTCTTTCTCTATCTTAGTTAGTTAAACCTCGTTGCAGCAAGAACGATTTTTTTGTACTACAACAACAAGAAAATGTTATAGGACCATGCGTGAATGCTTATTTGTTACGAATAAAGATTAAACAATTATTATTATTATTCATTCTACTACAGACCAACTCTGCTTAAAGTAAACCTTTATAAAATGTAAACGTTTCAAAAAGTTGTTCTCTCAATACAGTATTCATGATACTACACATATTCACTATATTGGACATAACATTTGGCAGCTGCACTTAGAATACATAAGTCACAACAGTTGGTAGATGTACTTAGAATACATAAACCACAGCAGTTGGCAGCTGCACTTAGAATACATAAGCCACAGCAGTTGGCAGCTGTACTTAAAATACATAAGCCACATCAGTTGGTAGCTGTACTTAGAATACATAAGCCACAGCAGTTGGCAGCTGTACTTAGAATAAAGTAACAGTTGGCATTCACTTAAAACAGAGTAGTCATAACAGTTAGAAGAGGTACTTTGAATAAATTAGTCATGACAGTTAGTAAACGTATTCAAAGTTTAATAGCCATGATATTTGCCAGCTATATTTAGAAAAAAAGTAAAAACAGTTGAAAGATGTATTCAAAGTAAAGTAGTAATAACAGTTAGATGAGGTACTTAAAAAAAGTAGCCATAACAGTTGACAGAAGTATTCAAAATAAAGATGTCATAGCAGTTAATAACAGCTATGTTTAGATGAAATTAGTCACAACAGTTAGCAGCTGTACTTAAAATGAAGTAGCGATAGCAGTTTGCAGATGTACTTGGAATGAATCAGTCGTGGCAGTTGGCAACTGTATTTAGATGAAAGTAGTAAACTAAGTAAGCAGCCGTATATACCATTTTAGTTTTTATCACAGTACATAAGTAATACAAAAAGTACTTTCCAGGTCAGAGTAATAATCGGAAATATTTTTCTAGACACAATTTCAGTTCTTCAAGATGGCTGCCACACAAAATGTTTCCGTTGTAATGGTCATTTAAGATGTCACATTTAAAAACTTTCACCATTGAGTTGGCATTGTCATCAAGTAAAACCTTAAATTAGAGCTATTTACATCGTTCTATTTAATGTCGTAATTTATCTTTGAAATAAAATTATTCCGAATAGCAACCTATTACTACTAAATAATATTTGTTATGTTAACGATGTAATGTAACAAAGATGTGTTTTCGAAATTATAATTTCATAGTTTTTCACAGGAATTACGTTGATAGTGATTAAACAATATTAACAGATAAATAACAATTTATTTTCTATGTCCTAATAAACCCTACGCTTAAATGTGGAGTAGTAAAACAAAAAGGAATGAAGGGTCCTTTATGTTGCCGGAGGAGATCCTTTCTCGGGGGGACAAAACAATCAGAAGACAGCTTAATCACAAAGGAGCTCGGGGCTTCCTCCTTCCTTGGGGGGAGGTTTGCGGTCATCTGCCAAGTCTGATAGCTCAAGTTTTCTTTTGGTTACTTTAGAGATTTGTGACCCTATTGATGTTCCAATATCAACTCAGAACACGTATTTGTTGCATCAGACTAATGAAATTCAGGAAAATATATTTAATTTAATTATAAATTTTGTCGCAACTGCCGCTATGAGTAGGAAAAAGTCTTTCTCACTAACACACACATCGTGTTCCCCTACCGTCTTTCACCCTCACTAGCCCCACCTGCTCCACGCAGGAAATAGTACAGAAATACATAATTCCTCTATTAATAGTAAACTAGCAATTACATTTTTTAATACAGTATATTAATTATCTACTCCTTCAACTAAAGATTATTGTACAAATATATAATCAACATTTGTACAGTTACCATTTAGAGAAAAATAATTGGTTACCTTTTAAAATCATATTATATTTAATCCACAATATGTGAGTTAGTACCTTTTATCCACTATATTCTCAAAATTTGTATAAAATATATCACACGGTTTGTAATTGAGTTATATACCTAAAAAGTCCAAATCAACCTACATAAGTAGAAATCCCTTCAAAATGATTTTTTGAATTTCCCCCAAAACACATTTACAACATGAGACTAACACTTTTCAAACATACTTTGTTATCGAACATCCTTAAATACTCTACCGAAAACAGTTATGTCAGTCGGTATCACCACTACTACTTGGGTGGACAAATACCCCCTCAAACCAAATATGTTTACCCCTGAAAACCTATAAATAACACGTATTTATCGCTCGATAAAACCCTTAAATTCTACGCATCTTGGAAGAAAAATATTTTTTTCTCCTTTTCATGCGCAAATGAGTAAATTTGTTCTTAAATGTACTAATAATATATTTAGGATTTAAAATAAAAACCAGAATATATATTTACCAATTATTATTTTGTAATTATTTATTAATCCAATCACCCACCCATGCACGTACGGTGGTATTAACCCACCACCGTACGTGTATGGGTGGGTGGGATATTACCACCGTACGTGTATAGGTGGGTGGGACATTACCACCGTACGTGTAAGGTATGTAGTGCGCTCACACATTGACAGTAATTTAACAAATAAGATTCAACCACTGTTAATTTACGGGTGGGTGGGGGAAAATTTGATGTTATATATAGATCTCCAATATTATAAAACACAAAATAATCTGTGCAGATTACTTAAGAGACTGTTTAAGCCTAAAAATAAAAGACGACTTAAGTGGCACATATTTTTGATTGTGCTGATGAAATACTGTTTCAAATGAGAGCCGATTGGTTTAGTCAGAATTGTCACTTATTTTTGGGATAGTTTTTAAAATAAAAAAAAAACATCTAACTAAGGGGAGAGTTTAGTAAAAATAGTACGGTTATATTTGTATCAAAATATCTTTTTAATTTTAAAATGTTAACTGTTTTTCGAAGAATATCAAAATATGAACAGCAACGTTAGCAAAAACTATTCACATAGATGGAATTGATAAAGTGACTAACAGTTAAATTCAAATATTAATACACGTTGAAATATATCAAAATTAGCACAAAGTAATATGACAGAAGATTATCATGAAATAACAAGACAAAGAGTGGAAGAACAATAATAATATTAAATAATATGAGTTAGGCGGTATTTTCTCTAAAGGGAAATACATTTTTAGAGTCATGCTGGTTGTTGGCTTCCTTTCTATATTTTCTCTCGGGCGGTTTGAACGTTCGTTTAAACATATCACAGTAATCTTTCCCAATTACATTATTGTAGTTTTTGTAATAACCTGACAAATTTACCCACTTGTGGAGACATATGTGAATTAAGTAGAGAAAATATAGACTTCAGATTGTCTGAAAATAAAAAAATTGCTAATATTTACATACAGTTTCATATATATATATATATATATATATATATATATATATATATATATATATATATATATATATATATAAACAATATGCTGCGGATAAAGATAAACATATGTTCTAACCAATAATTTCTTCAATGCAGAAAGAAATGTCATATTTTAATCACAATTCGATACGTTTCTGTGTACAACTGTGTTTATTTCGTTCCGATATTTTTTTAGAAATATTTAATAATTATTGTTCTTTTTAATTGTAAAAATACTTAAAATATGTAAGGAAATTCGCGTTTTTGTGATTACTTGTGTATTTTCTTACCAATATATTGATCTGAACCTAATTGTAAAGTAAATGAATACCTCAAAGGTTAACCCGTCAAATGTCAACTAAGTATTGTTCATTGATGTGGCAAATGACCACAATTATTGCTCTAATGAAGGGATAGTAACTGAATCACTTGGACACACTCTTCCCAAGCAACGTGAAGATGAGACACCAAACACAAACGGTTGGCAAAGGGTGCCGATCAGAAATAAGAGACTTTTGCCCTCAGGTAATGGGTTGGATGTTAAAAAACCTTGTACAAGGTCTGATATGAACAATCCTATCAACTTACGCAATAGTTTTGAGTGTCTAAATAATCCAAAACAAACTGCAGATGAAGAAATGTCTCATGACCAAGACGCCAACAAAGCAGAGGTAAGACCTCCACCAATATTTGTCCCAAACATTTCCGATATTAAGAGTATGATTGTACGTATTGAAAAAGTGATAACAAAAGATTCTTATTCATACAAATGTATTACCAGAGACAAGGTAAAAATTAATGCTGTAAACATCGATGCATACCGTACCCTAGTCAAACATTTAACTGACATGAAGGTAAGCTTTCACACTTATCAAATTAAACAGGACAGGGCCTACAGAGTTGTGCTTAAAAACATGCACTTTTCCACTGAACTTCAGGATATAAAAGCAGCTATAGAAGATCATGGTTATGCTGTTAGAAACATATCAAATCTGAAAAGTTCTAGATCTAAAGATCCTCTGTCTATATTTTTTGTAGACTTAGAGCCCGCACCCAATAACAAGGACATTTTCAATGTACAGTTCTTACTAAATGCTAGAATTGTATTCGAACCTCCCTATAAACGTAATGACGTGGTACAGTGCAAAAAGTGTCAACGGTACGGGCATACCAAATCCTACTGTTGGTACAAAAATCGCTGTGTGAAATGCGGTTCTGATCACCATACAAATAGTTGTAAAAAATCTAAGGAATCTCCGGCTACATGTGTACTATGCGGTGGGGAGCACCCTGCCAATTATAAAGGATGCTCTGTATATAGAGATGTTAAAAACAAAGCTTTCCCTACTTTACGTTTGAATGTTTCAAAAGGACCAGGGACTTCTTCACCACCGGGGAAAGACAAAGTTGTTAAAAACTTACAATCGCCTATTGCCCAGCCTCGAGAATCTTCTTTAACAACAACTACATCATCTCTGACTTACGCAGGCGTAACATCAGGTCGAACAAATGCGGAAGAAAATTTAAATAAATTAATCAATGGATTTCTAAACAAATTTGAAATGCTCATGTCACAACAAGCCCAACAAGTAGGTACACTGATCAACCTACTAACAACCGTCATCTCAAAACTAAAATGACTAACTTCTATAGGATTGGTCTTTGGAATGCCAACGGCTTGGCCCAACATAGCCAGGATATTAAGATTTTTATTTCAATGCATAAAATTGATATAATGCTAATAACTGAAACACATTTTACTGCCTTAAATTACTTTAAAATTCCAAATTTTTCTATTTATAGCACCAACCACCCCGACAATACCGCTCATGTGGGAAGTGCTGTTTTAATTAAAACTAATATCAAACATCATGAAATTACAAAATTTCAGCACAATGATTTT
The DNA here is from genome assembly GCA_035578905.1 of Stictocephala bisonia. Classification (NCBI taxonomy): domain Eukaryota; kingdom Metazoa; phylum Arthropoda; class Insecta; order Hemiptera; family Membracidae; genus Stictocephala; species Stictocephala bisonia. Next base: position 103,333 of record JAQJVL010002306.1, read on the forward strand.
CAAGCTACCAGTGTTGTGGTTGAAGATTTGATGGGTCCTTTGACAATTTCTTCCCTTTACTGTCCGCCCAGATTTAACATATCAGACCAGCGATTCAATCAGTTTTTCAGCTCACTTGGTCCTCGCTTCCTGGCAGGAGGTGACTACAATGCTAAACATGTAATGTGGGGATCAAGACTAGTAAATCCTCGGGGAAGAAATCTGCTAAAATGTATAGATAATAATAATTTACATTATTTATCAACTGGTCATCCTACTTATTGGCCAACTGATGTAAATAAAATCCCAGACCTGCTTGACTTTTTTGTAACCAAAGGGATTTCTCAAAATTACGTGGATATCACCTCATCTCTTGATCTTTCATCTGATCATTCACCTTTGATACTGACTATAAGCTCGTCTATTATGTTAAAGGAAAAACCTCCTACACTGTCAAACAAAAATACTAATTGGGATCAATTTCGATAGTTGTTGAACAATACCTTAAATCTGACCATTCCCTTAAAAACCGGAGGAGACATAGATAATGCAGTTGAAATATTCACTTCTTCCGTTCAGGCTTCTGCTTGGAAATCAACTCCGGAACTGCGTAGTGAAACTATTAAACAAATTAACTATCCGTTTTACATAAAACAAAAGATTGCTGAGAAACGTCGCTTGCGAAGAATCTGGCAACATTCAAGAAATGCTGTTGATAAAACAAACTTCAACCGGGCCTCCCAACAGCTGAAAAGAATGTTGCATGATATAAACAATGTTTGGTTTCAGGAATTCACATCAACCCTTTTTCCCACTGAGGCGACTGATTACTCATTATGGAAAGTGACGAAAAGGATGACGCAGCCACAAGTCCCAATCCCTCCTATTTCCAAGCCTGATGGTTCTTGGGCTAAAAGTAGCATGGAAAAGGCAGACTTGTTTGCTAACCATTTTTCAAATGTATTCAAACCTAATCCTGTAAACAGATGTAATGACATTGGTCCAAATGTTAAAGAATTTCTTGACTCACCTAATCAGCTTGAAATGCCAATAACCTCTTTCAAACCATCAGAAGTAAAGGGAGCAATCGAAGGACTTAGTGCTAAAAAATCTCCTGGCTATGACCTTATTACAGGAAAGGTGCTAAAAGAGCTCCCTAGGAAAGCGATTGTTTTCCTTACTATATTGTTCAACGCCATGTTGAGACTCGAGTACATTCCATCTCAGTGGAAGGTAGCTGACATTATTGTTATTCTGAAACCTGGTAAACCACCTCATCAGCTTACTTCATACAGACCGATAAGTCTCCTACCGGTTCCATCAAAACTGTTTGAAAAATTGTTTTTGAAACGATTAAATCCATTATTAACTGAGCTAAATTTACTTCCAAATCATCAGTTCGGATTTCGACCTAACCATTCAACAATTGAACAGGTGCATCGAGTTGTTGATAAAATCAGGCAAACCTTAGAAAAAAAGGAATTTTGCTCAGCAGCATTTCTCGATATAAGCCAGGCTTTTGATAAAGTCTGGCATGATGGGCTGTTGTTCAAAATTAAATTACTTCTACCTCATAATTTCTACAATCTAATAAAATCTTACCTATCCCAACGATACTTTAGAATAAAATTTCAAAATTGTTATTCAAATCTAAAATTAATTGAATCTGGAGTTCCACAGGGTAGTGTATTGGGCCCTTTATTGTACACAATATTCACAGCTGATATTCCAACTCACCAAGAAACTCTAACTGCAACATTTGCAGATGAGAGTCCTTGCTTCTCATCGGAACCCTTTTACAGCTTCTCAGATCTTGCAAGATGTTTTAAATTCAATGACAGATTGGGTAAAACGTTGGAGAATACAAGTAAACGAGAGTAAATCTATACACATTACATTTACGCTTAATTCGGAAAACTGTCCAAATGTTTCCTTAAACAACACTCTACTAACTCAACGAAATGATGTTAAATATCTAGGAATTTACTTAGATAGGCGACTGACATGGCAGAGCCATATCTGGAATAAACGATTGCAACTAAATACAAAATTTTCTAAAATGTATTGGCTTTTTGGAAAAAGATCCCACCTCTCCACTGAAAATAAACTATTACTGTACAAAGTTGTCTTGAAGCCAGTGTGGACATATGGCATACAGTTGTGGGGGACAGCATCATTATCAAATCTGAACATTATTCAACGTTTCCAGTCAAAGGTACTGCGAACTATATTGCAAGCTCCATGGTATGTTAGGAATGCAGTAATCCACAAAGACACAAGAATTGTCTACGTGCAAGATGAAATCTCAAAGTTTAGTTTACGTTACCTACAGAAGCTTGAAGCACATGAAAACCATCTTGCTGTGAATTTGTTGGACAATAGTCAACACATTTATAGACTAAAAAGGCATGACTTACTTAGTTTAAGTGAACGTTTTTAATCCATTATGTTGTTTACAGTCTTTGGAAGGTAATCAACCACTGTTATTTAAAATAGATCGAATTTACTTATTGTTCATTATTGAATAGATTGTAAATATTAAATAAATGTTATAAAAAAAAAAAAAAAATATTTTAATAATGCCGTCTGAAAGCCACCAGAAATATCACCTCAACGCATATTGTCACGAAAACATCTTTAAAACCAGCTGATTTTAAAAACATTTAAATGTAATTTTGAAAAAACAAGTATTATATTAAAAACTAGCTGTACCCGCCCGCTTCGCCGGTCATAATATTGAGTTTTGATTGTATCATTGAAATGTGCAGCAACCTTTCAGTTTACACAGTATCCGATCTACAAGAGCTGATGTTTTGAGTAGTTTACTACTACATTACATCAATTATTTTTAATTTTGAAAGTTTTGTCTACCACAATGTTATTCTATTTGTTTTTATTTAACAGCTGTTAATCAAATAAACCAAATCAATTAATATAGCTTCACAAGAAATCAAAACATAAAAATATAAATCGTTTAAAAAATTAACACATGGTTTAATTTAATTTTGACATATTTAAAACCCACAGCTGATATTCTTTTTATATTTGACTTATTATACCTTCATGCATCCTGCTATTTGATTAACATTGAAACTTTAGAAGTCCAAGGGACGGAGCCCCGAGGGATTAAAGAAACGGGAATAGTACAGAAACCTTCCCTGGGGTATATAGAACAACTTCCCCAAGTTTCATGGCGATCGGCTGGACGGTTTGGTAGCGCATAAAGGACAGACAAACATACATTGGATTTTATAGATATAGACTATATATGCATCGTAAAAACAGTAGATCATAATATGAATGTACATTTTGACTAATTTTTTCAACTTAATTAGGTTAAATTAGTTGTAGACTTTATATGTATATAAATAAAAATGTTTTATTACTGTGTACAACAAACTAAAACGTAGGGAATGTATTGGCTTGGAATTTTTAACACAACATTGCATTTATACGCAAGAGTGTTTTTATATATTTAGTTCCTAAAATTTTAAACTATAACAGGGAATTTCAAAAATTTCTTGATCTACATATATTTCACAAATGAAAATAAATGTTAGTGCTGATAAATTGCTACAGCTGATGTATGTGCATATTATAGCCCAGTATCCTGTACGTTTATTAATGTGACCAGATAGTTTTTTATTTATGAAATTAACTCTATTGTTTTATTTCAGATAAAATCAAGTAAGCCTTCATTTTTATAACAACTAAAGTACAAAAATAACTAATAGTTATCATCAGACTAAGCCATTGCAACGCTTAGCTGGTATGTAATAAAAACATTTAAATAGTAATTAATTATTAAAGTAATAATTTTTTTGTTTTACGTTCACACTATTGTTTTTACAAACAATTAAATTATAAACTACATAGCAATCGTATATCAATTATAAACTACATAGCAATCGTACATCATTAATAAACTAATTCTAACGTACTCTATGGAAAGGACAGAAGTGGAAGCAGGAAGGGATGAAGGAGTCCTGGTCGCTCAGGGCGGTCCTTGGTGAGTCAGGACAAAAACAATCAGAACAAGACACAGCTTAATCACGAAGGACCTCAGGGCTCTGCCAATACTGGGGCTCGTAGCTGGCTGAGTTGTGCTAGTAGGATTTATACTTGCTTATTGTGATATATGATCTTGTGATATTTGATATTGTACCTTTTGAGATAAACACAAACTACTCCGTAAATATTATGTTGTTTATAGTGTTTTTTTAGCCAAAGAAGGTTTATGTTATATTAAAATCAATCACTATTTAATATAAAGTAACAATACATATTTTACAATAAAATGATACTTTCTAATCGATTTGTGAAACTGAGTAAGTAAAATTTCGAATTAAAAAAAAAAACCTACCGAAACACAAACGTTTTCATATGGTTTAACGTAAGTATATGCAGTAAAAATTGTTTACTCGTTTTTTAGATCTTTATTGTAATTTTGAAGGCTAAATTGTTTATGTAAAAAATTGATGGCTGAAAAGTTTTGTTACACTTAATGTAGTTTAATTATTTATTACTTTTAATAGTTAATTTTTACGATTGCATAAACTAACAGAATAATTTTTAAGTATACAAACATTAACATATATAAATTAACAAAGAAATAAATTAATATCATAGAGCAATAACTAAGACTTTTAATAGAGATATATCTATATTTTGACAATGATATAATTATAATTTTGAAAATATAAAATTTGGTCAATGTACCTTTTAATGAATGTCTTCTAAGGAATCTTCAGGTTTGTAGTGTGATTCATTTTTAAATAATTTACTAACAATTTTATAATTTATATTAAAACTGCCTCTTTTTTTTAGGTCTTAGGTGGGTGTTTATTAAATCATTATATTCCATTAT